>APFE031136525.1:0-17281 GCA_000404065.3 Pinus taeda | reverse complement strand
GCTGTAGGTGCATTAGACCTCGTTATTCAACAAACAGTCCTCCAAAATTCACTTGTATGACACCAGTCTTTTAGACAAGGTTCCTTATGAATTAGATTTATTTCTTCATTGATTTATAGAGACTTTAGAAGCCAAATTTTACCATTGTTATCTTATTACCAGAGATCCAAATCATTCATATTAATTTATTAAACGCTGAAACTAGCATGTCAATCCAAAAAATTTATGAAAAAAAGGCTAAACATTGACTCACTGACTAAACCCTTGCATTTTGAAATGGAAAGCAAAAACCAAGCAAAATGATTGTAGGGAAGAATGAGATTGTCTCACTGTTCTTGGCACTTGCAGCTTAGAGAAATCTTCGTTGTTGGTGGCAAAAGCAATAATGGCTATGGAACGTTCAAACCCTCCTTGGCAGCAACCACATTCCTTCTCCAGCGCTCAGAAAAACAAAATGACATGAAAAAAACCAAAAATCGAATTTTATAGGCCGCGCGGAAAGATTTCACTGTCACCGGGCGATATTTTCCATCGTCGCGCGATATTTTCCAAGATATCGGCGATATTTCGGAAATCGCACGATATTTTCAAAACCTTAAAATATCGCGATATTTGGTAGGCAATATTTCGGCTCGCCGAAAATATCGCGATATTTCCAAATATCGCCGATATCTTGGCGATATTATCAACATATATATATTATATTATATATATATATATATATAATATTAGGAATTTAAGACAAATATGTGCAATCATTAAAGCATATAGTGTACTCTAATTTGATTACATTATGATAAAGCTTGTCCAAATTGTCCAATGCATCCAATTATTAAGTATCTAATTAATCACATTTATCAATGAATCAATAATGTATAGAGATATCCACAAATTGCCACGAGAAATTTCTATTTCTTGTTATGTTGTTGATTGGAGTCCTACCTCCTACTAGCCTCGAACGACCTTAGTGCTTTTGATTAAAATACAAGTTTCATTCCAGTACCCTACACTTCTCATTGATTTTTGAGTCTCCCTGCATAGATGGCTTGGTTCTCTTGATTAAATACAAGTTCCATACCCTAGTACATGATAAAATCCAATGGAAACATTGCAATCCCCCCAATCCTAAAATCCTGAAAAACAGATAAGTCTGCTGGATTTTGAGTGATCTAAAATTCTACTTTCTCCATATGAAATCCAATGAGGGCGAAACCACTCTCAAACATCCTGAGTCATTTCATGGTAATGTTAAAAATTTAAGTAAAATGATGAAAATGAAAAATAAAGGAGAATATCACTTTTACTTTTACCATGAACTGCATATCAACACTAGCGCAAAAAGTTAACTTCTATAACTTTAGATAGGCATCTAGAAGCAACTAGAAGTCACTAGGCTAACGTAAGAATAGATTAGAAAACAAGTAAATAAAAAAAAATTAAAAAAAACACAAGTAAATGCTGAAACATGGGTCGTATGGCTGTGAAACGCATTTCAGGCCATGCTGGCCACGTTTCAGTTTTGTCAAAAGTGGAAGTACGGCCTGAAACGCGTTTTAGGTCCGTACCAAACGCGTTTCAGCATTTCGTACTCGTTTCTGTACGGAAACGCCTTCCTGCCCCACGTTTCTTGCAACATAGGTTTTCCCCATCTTGGGGTTTTTCCCTAGCTTGTGCCATATTATTGTGTCATTTTGTCTTGACTTGTCTTCGTTATTTATTGCAAATGTTCTTTCTTCAGTAACTGTCAATATGATAATGATTCATGTGATTGAATTAATAAATGGGCTAATATGGAATATTGAAGCTTCTGTACTAAGAAAAGAACATGTCCTAAACTTAACATGGTTTCTGAGCCAGTGAGGACAAGCCCAAGCAAAAGAGACAAAAAGTCAGGTTTGTTTGCGTAAAGACATAAGAAAATCAAGGAAGTTAAGAAGTCTGGACCGAGCTCCTAGATGAAGAAGCTTACAGTTTTGGGCACTTTTGCAAATCCTAATCATAGTGACTAGGCTACAATTTTGTGGATCAAGAATGAATATTTTTGAAGATCATATAAAACCTTGTTTTAGAAGACCGAGGGGCTAGTTCTAGAACCAAAAGATAACTGAATATCTTAGTAAGAAGAGCACAGTTCTGGGCACAAAAGATGAGGTCTGCAATTGCCCTTGAAATGTATCAAATTTGTGTTTAGAGATAGTTAGACCTAGTGCAGTCACTAATATTTCAAGAGAAGGTCAAATTGAAGTCTGGTTGGATTTGCTTGGGCTATGGCTATTCGCTAAGGATCTTTGTGTATTTCAGGCTCTCTTGATCTGAGGATTTTGCCTGACAGATCTGAAATTACCTGTGGATGATTTTCAGTGCTTCTTAGGGCATGTTGAGACTAAGCCCTAATTTCTATGCGAGTTTGTGGGCTAAACCCGGGCACAACCCGGGCACCTTGGCATTTACCTACTCGGCCTTTCGGGCAGACATATACAACGTACTTCTGAAGCTAATTCCGTGGGAAAATCACAGTCAACTCTTCTCTGTAGCATGGGTTCGGTCTAGTCTGTAATGTGTGGACTATCCTTGTTGAAGTTCTACGTGAAATTTTGATCTGGAGCAGAACTATTCTACTTGATACTGAATCTTCTAAACAAATCTATGATCCAAGCTTGATTTCATCATTCTTCTGGGGTTAATCCGAAGTTATGAAGCTCATTGTAGTGCGCATCTATTAAAGATTTGCGGCCTCTCTCTTATGAACTTAACCACTGGAACTATTAGAATAATACTAATTTAGTTGAATGCTCATTCTTTAGCTGTTGCTAATTTTATTCTTTTAGCAGTTTCTTAGATGAAACTGATTCTTTACATAGAAACTTGATGTTTCTATCTTTGTAAATATCGCTGTATTATTATTGAGTATTGCTGCTCAATCAATTCATTGAATTCATTTGGAAATCCATATGCATGTTTCGCACTGTTTTATGGTATCGGAGCAAGGTTCTTTCTATCATTCCTTTCTAAGGTCGAGCCCTCTGTAAGCCAGAAGCCTTCACTGAGTCTTAGCTTCGGCTCTGCTCACTGTGATAAAAGCTTACAGTCGTCTATCTCGATACAGAAATGGATTCTTTGAAATAATTTTTTCAGCTGTGTTAAAATTTTTTCGAGGTTGCTCTCTGTTGTCTTGATTTCAAATCGGTTGATATTTTTGTGGAAATTTCAAGAGCCGAGGGTTCTGCGAATTTTTCTTTTCCAGACACGTTCTTTGTTGATGCGTTTTTCAGGTAACTACATCATCAAAATTAGCATATGAGTGGATTCTTCAGGTATAAATAGACGGCGTTTTCACCGATTGGAAGTCTTCGTTCTTCTGAAAATTATTCTACAGCAATACAGTGCGTGATTTAAATCTAGCATCAGGTCACATTTGTAGCGATAATTTTCAAACAAAGCTGCGTAGATCAAGACGTGGGCCGGTTACGTGTATTGCCGAGGACGTGGACACCGACTGTAGTAGAGGTCGCGGGTTCATAGTGAAAGTTTAGTTTATTTTTCCGCGTGATCCGGCCGGCCGAGTTTATCATTTCAAGCGGATAACAGTTCCAAGCGGATAACAGTATATCCGTTTCACACTGTATTCAAGTCGAGATTTATGCGGATCACATCCCGAGTATGCGACAGTGTTATTCGTAACTCACACAGTGCTATTCGTAACTCACACAGTGCTATTCGTAACTTCCAGGTATCTTCCGATTCGTATTGATTAACTGCAAAGAAGTTTCACGTATTTTTTTGCTGCACTGTTAGCTGCATTTTGTGCATTAAGAAGCACCCACAGAACATACTCCGGTGAACACAAGGGTTACGAAGAGAATTACCTCAGTCTTATTTGCACCTGAGAATCCCGTGATAAAAGGCTGAGTTTGTCATCCAAAGAGAGATCAAAATCAGTGTTTGTCAGGTGCTAAGTCACCTCTGTTATTATTGGAGTATTTGGCATTATTTTTTTTAAAGAATTTTGATGTCTACTAGAGGCTAAGTCCGATCTGTTATTGAGGCTGAGAAGCCATCTAAACTGGGAGGCCAAGTACACCAGTTTAATTGAAGATTGATTTGCTAAGTGTTTAATATCTATTTGCCAAAGATAAATTCCAGAGGGTCAAGTTATTGCTTCAGCCACTATCATCTCAGGAGATTGATTTACTGTTTGGGGGCTGAGTTTCTTCAATCAATGAAGCTGAGATCTAAATTCTTACAAGGCCGAGTTTATTAAAATTAGGAGACCACCTTATCCAGCTGTGAAAGTTGAGTTATCATTCAGGGGAGCCCTAGCTTATTGATCCATATATCACCAGAAGAAGGTCGTTTGCTGATCATTTGGACGCTGAATTGTTTGCTGATCATTTTAGTTGTTGGTTGTATTGACAACATTTATCTCTTCAAGTTGGTGGCAAAGATCTGATTTAAAAGGCAGAACTGTCCAGATCAGTCTGCCAGAAACGTACAGATGGCCTCCCTCACCAATCTGATGTTAGAAGGCAATCAACGCTTTAATGGCAACAATTATAACATCTGGAAACAAAGAATGTTGACCATCTTTGAATACAGGCGTCTTGATCAGCTCATTTTGGGCAAAGAAACTCGTCCCGGTACAACTGGTACCGATCAAGATAAGTTTGATGATAGAAATCGAGAGGCTGTTATGCTTCTCAAGCTCTCTGTGGCTGGTGGAGGGCTTTCAATTCAGCGAAATTATTGGAGCCTTGTCCTAGGCCAACTGAAGCCTTGACAGACTTATCCTTTGAAAAATGAATTATGAAACCAGCCCCACAGCGGCCGTTTATATCTGAGGCTCCATCAAAGTAAGCCCACGGAATGGAAGGTCTTATTATTTCTTGTCGAACTAGTCTGGGAGAAGGAGTAGACGGAGCGGGGATACTATCGAAAATTGCAGCACCTTCGGCTGCCAATCTTGCGATCGGAAAGACAGAGTCCTTGAAGATGACTTGATTCCTAGCCAGCCACGTCCCCCAGGTGAGGAGCGGGATGGATCTCTCTCTGTCATTTGCAGCTTCATTCCACCACTTTTCCCAGGCTTCCGAAATCCCTTGCCCTTCCCACCTATAAGGGATTTTGATTAACCTTAACGTTTCAGCCCAAAGACTAGTGTTGAAGGGGCAGAAGAGGAACAGGTGTTGAACGGATTCGGCACTGCTCTTGCATAGGGGACACCAGCCCGGGCCTATCCTACCCCGTCTTTGAAGAAACTCCCAAGTAGGGACTTTTTGGAGGAGAGCACACCAGAAAAAAAGTCTAGTTTTCGCTGGACCTTTTAACTTCCATAGAGGTTTGGCCCACCAAGACGGATTTTCCCACCCTTTCTGGGACATCATCCATTTGTACCCCATCTTTGGAGAGTAGATTCCATTCTGAGCAAAAATCCATCGAAGGACATCTGGGGTGTCGGAGAGTCTGACAGAAGAATTAAGGAGGTCATTCCTGTAAGAATCCCATTCCTCCAGCCATTCTTCATCCAGTTGAAGATCAATTCCATGCATCCACCCTTGGTTCCATATGGAAGTAGTCCGGGGGTCAGCCACCTGGTTTAATGTGAGGAGACCTTTCTCTTTTAACACCGCAGCCAACCCCTGAGAAAGGGAGAAACGCTCTGAACAGCCGATCCAAGGATCTCTGCCCAGCCTTATTTGAGTGCCATCTCCCACGCTCCATGCCAAACCCTTTTCAATGATGTTGACAGAGGAAGCCACAGCTTTCCAGACCACCGATGAGTGTTTGCAGGTCTTTGATGGCAGTCTGATCCAATCTGTCGTTGATAGAGGGTCAATGTATTTTCTCTTAGTGACAGTAGTCCACAAATTGTCAAAAGAGATTAACCTCCAAGCAAGCTTCGCTGCTAGCGATTGTGAGAAGCATTGAAGGTTTTTGATCCCCCAGCCTCCCCACTCTTTGAGGCGTGCCACTTTATCCCAGGCGATCCAGGGAGTAACCTTTTCTGACTTGGAACCTGCCCACAGGAATCTGCTGCAAACTTTATCGATTTGGGAAAGAACTCCTTTAGGAACCCAAGTCAAGCTAGCGCAGAAGACAGGCACAGCCATAAGCACAGATTTTATTAACACAAGCCTTCCCGCCCTGGAAAGCCATCTGAAACTCCAGTGTTTCAGCTTGGATTCGATTTTGGCAAGAATCTAGGTCCAATCTTTGATTCTGTAGTTGTCCGGTTTGAGGAGAAAACCCAAGTATTTAAAAGTATCCTCCAGCTTTTTGACCTCGAAATTTAATACCATCTTCACGCTGTGCACCATATCGTCAGACAAACCTGAACTCGTTAGGGAGGATTTCCTCTCATTTATACAGAGTCTAGTTGCCTTCAGGAAAAGGTCCATGATCCTTTTGATCGTCTTGCAATCCTCCAGACTGCCATTACTAAACAGAATTATGTCGTCCACGAATAAAAGGTGGGTAACCCAGAGATTTTCAGCTGCTTCAATGCCTTTGAGGGTTCCTTGTCTTTTAGCATCATGGATCATAAGGCTGATGCCCTCTGCAGCTAATAAAAACAAAAGAGGAGAGAGCAGACAGCCTTGACGCAATCCGCGTTCAGGGTTGAAGAAGTTGGAAGCCGCTCCATTAATCAAGACCGCTATGGAGGAGGAAGAAACACAACTCATAATCCATTTCACAAAGTCATACCTGAATCCCAAGTGAGTTAGCAGTAGCCTGAGGAACAACCAGCTGATTCTGTCAAAAGCCTTTGACAAATCAATTTTCACAAGAACTCCTTTCTTTTTCCTGATTTTGAGACTATGTAGAGTTTCTTGAGCAACTCCAACCGCTTCATGGATTTGTCTGCTGTCGAGGAAGCCAAATTGCTCAGGGGATATGTTTCGAGAGAGGAAGGGTTTTAATCTGGAAGCAATGACCTTCGCTATGATTTTGTAAACACAAGTGCACAAGGATATAGGTCTGAAATCTACAAAAGAGCCTGGGAGGTCAGATTTAGGGATAAGAGCGAGAAAGGTGGAGTTGAAGGGTTGGAAAATAGATCCCCTGCGCCTAGACTCTTTTACCACTGCCACAAGCTCATCACTAATGTACTCAAAAAAGTGATGGAAGAATTCGACAGTCCAGCCGTCCGGGCCTGGGCTTTTGTCCTTTTGCATGGATTTGAGAATGTCCTCAACCTCTTCCTTAGAAACAGGGGCCATGAGGGAATCATTTCCTTCCTCCTCTATGAACCTAGGGAAGAACTGAGCAACTCGAATGACTTTAGCGATAGTTGCTTCCTTTGGTTGTTTAAAGAGATTCTTAAAATAGGAGTTCCCTAAAGAAGCTAGCTCTTCAAAAGAGCGAGCCTTATCCCCATTGGCTTTTTCCATTTTCCAAATAGTGTTGGAATTTTTCCTGCCTTTAGCGTAGTTTTGGAAAAACTTTGTGTTGTCATCCCCCGCCTGCAACCAGATCGCTCTACTTTTTAAACGCCAGCTTTCTTCCCTGTTCTGAAGAATCCGCTTCATTTCCAACTCCAGATCTTTGAGTCTGGCCCGAGACTCATCAGTTCTGTAGCCAATACCTCCTGAATCTTCCAGAAGGGCTATTTCCGCCTTGACATTTTCCAGAGATTTTTCTTCATTTAGTTTCTTCTGGTGAGCCCAATTCTTGGAGGCAGCCTTCATCCTTGTGAGATTTTCCATGAATGCCTTGCCACGACTTTCATCTTCGCTGAGGTTATCATTAATCCAAGTGCTGTGGAAGAGGTTGATATAGGATGTGTCCAGAAGCCAGGAAGCATTGAATTTGAACGGAGTGCCCGGTTTTGGGAAGGCTCCCTTCACCTCGAGGAAAACAGGAAAATGATCCGAGAGACCTCCTTCTCCAACCCAGTGTCTGAAAGCCTGAAGATTTTCAGACAACGAATCACAAATTAGGAATCTGTCGATCTTCTTCCCGACCCAGTCGTCGCCTATTCTTCGGTTCCTCCATGACGGACGCATCTTAAGCGGAGTGACATCCACCAAGGGAGAGGAGGCCAGCTTAGATATGAAGAAATCCGTGAGAGGGTCTGGTCGGGCTCTGACCCCCCAGGACTCTGACGTCCCCAGAGAAAAGTTGAGATCTCCGCCGATTACAAGGTTAGGGTGTGTCATAAACGACTTAGCAAAAAAGGGGTTCCAAAATTTCTCCCGATCCACAACAGGACCATAAACATTGATAATGAGGAAAGGAATGCATAGTTCGCTTGAGAAGAGTTCCACAGCCAGAATATTTTCCCATCCCCACGAAGAGATCTCTCTAAGAACCTTCGAATTGAAACCCAAGGCCACCCCTCCTGAGTGGCCATTGGCATCAAGAACATGAAAACTCCAGTTCGGAAGAATGTTGTTCAGACAGCCTGTGACTTCTTCCCCTTTTCCCAAAGTTTCTTGGAGAAAAATAATGTCAGGTTTATTGGACCTGACCAATTCCTTCAGAGCTAGCTTTTTGGGCTGGCTAGCTAGACCCCTACAGTTGTAGGATAAAATGATCATCGAAAACTCACAGAGGGTGTCTGCTTTGCTCTAAGCGCCCCTGGAATAGATAACTGCTTCCCATCTGCAATGTCTATGACTGCCTTCAACTGAGCCTTCGACAGGTCGGATTTCCTTCCTCTTTTGTTCCTCAGGCCAGAATTGTCCATATCCAGCTCCAATCCACTCGTAGCAAGCCCTTTTCCTTTTCTATTGGCCAAAGGTCTGAGGTTGTAAGGGGGCTCAGGACTTCGGACAGAAGGAGTGGCAGAGCAGACAGTCTCGAAGGGAGAAGAGGACGGCTGCAAGGGGGAGGGGATGGTCATAATAATGCTGTCAGAGGAGATTTGCCCCTTCCTCGGGTCCATCAAGTCATTCGAAAGCTGTCTTAGAGGACCAGCCTCATTGCAAGGCATAGATAGGGCAAATGAAAAACATACAAAGGAGGGAGGGGAAAGAAACAAACTCGCCTGATCCTCACCTACCAAATCAGGGAGTTGAGAGGGTCCCCAGGAGTACCTCTGACAAGTGTTTTGATCCTCTGCTGCTGACCCCGGATGATCCTGGGAATCTTTCTTTCTTTGCTCCATTACCAATCCCTGAGAAGATGCCTGGGGATCACTTTCCGTTGTCAGAGCCTCTGCTTCCTGAGGGATCTCCTTCTGATTTGTCTTCTAGGTGTTTCTGCTTCTCCTTTGTCCTCTGTGCCGACGGTACCCAAGCGGACATTCCCGGGCCAGATGACCATATTGATGACATCGATGGCATCTGAAAGGGAGGTTTTCATAGTCCAAGACTTGAACGAACTCCAGACCACGTTACTTAAGGTACATAGCGTCTACCAAACCCCCTCTGGGGTTTAGACTAACTAAAATACGGGCCACTCCCCATTCATGCGTTCGGAGGTAAGATCTATCAATGTCAAGAAATTTCCCCAGAGTGTTGCCTACAGAGGTGAAGGCAGAATCGGTCCAGAAAGGCATAGGAAGACCCAGAAGTTTAACCCAAACTAGGGACTCCACCTCTTTTTCTTTCTGGGCGTCAAACAGGGGCGAATGCCATCAGATGTTGCGCTAATGAAAATAGCAATTGCAGTCATCAATAATTCTTTACTTTCGACAGAAGGCCATTATCGAGCTCTACTTTGAACTTCTAGAGCTTGTAGGACCTATTGATAATGCAAATGATTTGAATAAACTTGAAGGACTCATTGCACTTGTCAAAGAACTTAACAGAGCAGAGAAAGAACTACGTGCAATTGCTGCATGGGTTCTTGGACAAGCAAGTACTAACAATCCTGTTGTCCAAAAAGCAGATAATTGAACTCAATGTCTTGCCAAAATTAATGGGGATGGTGAAATCGGGCTGTTCTGAAGAGGCAGTTAAGGCCCTTTATGCAGTTTCAGCGGTAATTAGAAATAATCTTGATGGGAAAGCTGTGTTTTACTTAGAAGGGGAAGCTCAAATGCTTCAGGATATCATGGCCAATGATAGTAGTGACATTCGGCTGTGGAGGAAATCTGTCATTGTGGTGGCCGACTTAACTGAGCAACAGTTGGAATTAGAAGCTTGTTGGAGCTAAGAGTATTTTTGAAGCTAGCAAAGAATACCTTAAATCAGTAGTGGATCTGATGGCAGTGCCTGATTTAGATATACAAGAGAAGGTTGTCCCCACCCCTCCTGAAATTTCAGCTTTGGTATAAACAATGTGTTGAGAAACTCAGGGCAGATCTGCATCAAGGCAGATCTCTCTTGAACGTCTGCTTCATTAGTTTAAATTTAGCCTTATGCTGCATGTTAGCTTTAGTATTCTTGTTGTTGTGTTGAGAACCAGGGTTGGAATCTCTACGCAGCAGTTTCAACAGAAAGTTCACAGAATTAAATTTCACAGAGAATTACACCATCCGTAGGGCCGGTAAGGTCAAAAGGGTTTCAACCTGCTCTGATACCAAATGTGACGACCTTTCTACAACAATAATTACTGTGTCAACCTTTAAGCAGATATAATTGCAGTAAAGCAACAATAATCACTGTGAGATCCTTTAAGCAGATATAATTATAGTAATGGAATTTTTTTTTTTTTTTGACAGAATTGACTAACTGAACTACTGAGGGTACTTACCTGTACTTCCAGTAGGTTGATGATACCTCTAGCAGGTTGATGATGCCCAACTGATTGCTTCGGTTACCAAAAGACCGAATCCACCCAGCCAAATTGAGCAGAACCTGGCTGCTCAATCCAGCAAGCTTCTTAATAGAAGCCCACTGTTCCCCCGTGCCCAAAACCTCAGGACAACTAAAGCTCTTCCTATGGATAACTTCCTCCTTCAGAATTTCTTCCCCTTGTTCTTTTCCTTCCCTCTCTGCCCCTCCGTAACCTTCTGCTCAGTGGTTTTATCAGGTTTCTTGGCGGTGGCCGCCCTTCCATCAGCAGCCCATCGCTTAATATGCGGGTGACACCTTCCATGTCCCCCTTCTCTATCACACTGTTATGGTCACGTATACATAAGTATTTCCAAATTTAATTAAATATATCACTTTATGATTTATTAAAATATTATTAAGGTTATAACATTATATTAATTTCTTATATTTATATCTGTATTTTAGATCATTTTATTAATTAATATAATTTATTTTTATTAATAGATAGGTCGTTACAGTGCAAACCTCAAACTCCCTCATTTTTCTGTCATTGTTATTTGTATTATTTCTCCTCCCTGTCCTACTCTTTCCCATTCTTTCTTCTTGCTTATTTCATTGTAGGTTGTCCATCTATATTCATATTCCAAAATGGTGTTTTTTTGGGTTCTATGTATCATTCCACTTTTGGTTTTCATGATGGCAAGGGGAGTAGGAATAAAAGGGAAGAAGAACAAGAGGATAGTGATTGCCATATGAGTGAACCAATGTATAATGAGGAGTAAGGGTTTGAAGAGAAAGGGGATGAACTTGAAGAGAACACTAGAATGCTAGAGGGGAAAACTGCGTTGACACCCTTGTGGAATTATGTGACCAAACTTGAAGGGGGAAAAGGTGGTGGAAGCTACAAGTTTTTGTGCTCTCATGGCTGTCATGGAGGAAAACCATATAGTGTTTCATGTACCTGTGTGAGGAGGCATCTTTGTGGGGTGTTGGATAGTGATAACAAAAAAGGTGTCGTGGGGATAGCAATTTTCCCAAAGGTTTCAGTTGAACAAAGAAGAAAATACATCCAAATAGGGGAGGTTGCACAACAAAAAAACAAGAAACAAGAAACTCATTCTGAATCAAGTGAAACCTCTAGATTTGGTAGCTCATCTCCTCTTGTTACTTCTGCAACCTATGAAAGTAGAACAAGCTTGAAGCATGATAAAAGTTCTGTTGCAAAGGAAGCTCTTCAAGAATTGATGTTCTACAAGGTTTCTTAAAGAACAACTCAAAGGTATGTCTTAAACCCTAAGTTGCATGAAATGGGGAAACGGGTACGAGTTTTCGAAATGGGCACGGGTACGAAATGTGACCCCCTCAAATTTTGGAAATGGGGAAATGCGATTTATATATATATATATATATATATTAGAATTTAGGACATTTAAGAAATGTTATGTGCAATCATAAAGCGTACATGATACATTATAATTTATTACATTTAAAGTTTAAACATTATGATGAAATTTACATTACATTTACTCATGAATGATCACATAATGAAAATAGCAATATCGAAATATCCAAAATCAACCTTTATTGTTTATTCAAATCTCAAAATCAGCCTTTATTATATATATTAGGCTACAAGTACAATAAAGACTATCAGGCTGCAAGAACTATAAAGACAAAAGACCACTGCTCTCTTCCAATTTTCTTCTTTGCTAAAATCGTCCGTCTCTAAGAGAAACGACTTGCTCAATTGTGTGATGAGGGAATGAGACGAGAGTCTTTTTATAACTTGAGAGGCATATAGAAGCATCCACAAGATATTTTATTCGCCCAATAAAAAATTAGAGCCGAAAAAACAAAAAAAGAATAAAAGAAAAATCACAATATGAAGTGGAAGCTTCGCCGTACGGCTTGGAAACTCGTTTCTGGCCGTAGTGGCCACGTTTCCCATTGTGAAATGTGCCAATAAGGCTGGAAACTCATTTCCAAGCCGTACTATACGTGTTTCTATTTTGTTTCCTCGCCGAAACGGACCCGGGGGCAATGTTTCCTGCAACATAGCTTAAACCATATGTTTTGTTCTCTTCATAATAAAGGTATATTCATTTATTTTAAATTTGCTTTACATTACTAACATCGTTATGTCTAGGACCTTTGAATCACAAAGATTCTTATTTGGGTGATTAATCATCAAATTGAATCTACCCTTATTATGCATTTGATCATTCTTATGGAACCTTAAAAAGGTTCTCTGTAAAACCCTAACCTAAGGGTATGTCGATAGTCTACTTAGGGTTATTGCTGAAATCTAGAAAATGCTATCCTTTTGGTGTTTAGGGTTTTGATACTATTATGATAGAAGCCCTAGTCTTTTAGGGTTTCCCATGTATTAAAATCTTAGACCTTTAAGGTTTTGGTAAATTAGGGTTAATGAGAAAAACCCTTATATATATCTAGAGTAAGCTCCTACAAATGAAACCCTAGGTGTATGTTTGTCCGTTTGATAAAAACCATACCTTGATCAAGTTTGCTATATGTATAACTTTAATGTTTGTATCTTGGATTTGCTTAATATATGTTGTGATATGCTTGTGCATGATTATGAAATCCTAGATATGGATGTGTTAACCTAATTGTTGATGCTCATAGTATGTATATTCTAGGGTTTGTAACTAAGCCCTAGTAGAAGTTTGACATTCTAGGATATGGTGTTATTGTTTCAAATGTGATGATAAAGTCTAGTGCTTACAAAGAGTTGGTCATATTGTTGAAACCTTAGATTGTGCTATGATTGGTTTTGATTGTTGATATTTAAGGCTTAGTATCTCAAAGATGGAATCTAGGGTTTGTATTAAATCCTAGTAGAAGTCTATCATATAAATTCTGAAAATCATTAGATGCATTTTAGAATTGTGCTTGTTTGAATTGCTTATAGGGTTTGCAATATATCATAGAAGAGTTTGAAAGAAATATTGAGACCTTAGATATAATGAGATTGATATCTTGATTGAGTTACTGATGTGATCTAGGGTTTGTAACAAAACTCTAGCATGAAGTTGAAGTATGGTCTGTTCCTGATTATGAACCTAAGTATGGGTATTTGATATATGATTTTAATATAGTTAACTTCATGCTTCGATTTGGTTGTACTTGCTGTCCAAGTTGTGCAGGTACATAATCTTCAAGATGTTGAAAATATTCGTAAGAAAAGTTGACTTGATTAGCAAGCATGATGAAGGAAGTTATATAAATGATGATCAAGATGACTCTGACAAGAAAGATTAAAGCCATGAAAGATTCTTCGATGTCATAGAAAGTAGTTGATCTCCCTATAAGTTAAGAGGGACCCTAGATAAAAGAAAGGGTATATCTCCCAAGTTGAGAGGGACCCTAGATAAAAGAAAGGGTATATCTCCCAAGTTGAGAGGGAGGGCATATTATAGTCATGATGGATACCTTGAAGAAGAAATTGGTGAATGTATGTTAAGGTACTGCTGAAAGAAGGAAAGCAGGATCCAGTTGTAGAATATGTTGTTGTATGTGAAATAGGAAAGGAAGCTGTATGGTTGAGGAAACGTCTGTCAAGATTCGTTTCGGAAGTCTCTAAGTCCTATTTTGATAAATTGAGACAATCAAGGCAACATCAAGATGTCTGAAGACCCCGAAGGTTTGTGTTTACTTATGTATTTGAAAGTTTGTTACTGAATGGGGTTGTGATTTTTCAGGTAAATCTCTTGAAGTTTTGGAAGCATGCTTGATGTTATCGATCTGTTTGATCAAGAGAGATTTGATGTTACTAATTTGAATAATTGGGAGTGTTGAGGCATTGTGTGTAATACAAAATGCCTGGGAGGACATCTGGACGACCTGTGTGTTGATGTCTAGTTCTTGAAGTTGGGAGGGTGGCGTTGGTCATAGAGCTCTGACCTTGCATTACACACCTAGTTCCCTGGGTTGATGGTTAGTAAGTAAGCCTAATGGTACCTAGAGTGGTTGAAAGCTTTATTGCATCTTAGTCCCGCGCGAATAGATTTCCCTAGTCAGGAATCTAGTCGGTGGCACCATATTTGCCTAAAATTTTCGTAGTTCATGTGTTTTGAGATCTTCCATGTACTTGTAAATATTGTTGAGCTAATTTATTAACACAAATTAACACAAGTATTCATTATCAATCCAAGTTTGTAAAACTTGGAGGCAAGTCCACAGTGTATGGATATCAGGTATAGCAAAACTTAGAAGATAAATTTTGAAGAACTAAAGAAGTACATATTACAAATATAAGCCTATATTAACAATTTCTAGCTCACTTTTGCAATGTATGAAAGATGAAGTGGTTCTTAGCCTAAGAGATCCATTTGTGTCCTTCTCTCTCAATTATCACTTAATGAATAGAAATCATAAATCATGAATTAACAATCGCTTAAGATGCATAAATAAACAATGAAGGAGACTATTAACTTAAAAGATCTTTGGGCATTTTTCATCACAATTCATTCATCATTATGCTATCATTGAAAAAAAACTAAAAGTACATAAAAATTGCTTGCATGTAACAAAGATGAATTCAATAGAAGGAGAATTCAACTTGAACACTTTGTTGTCCCTTCTTATTAAAGTGATAAATAAACTAAGATTCACCAATAATATAAATCATCACACATTAATTCATAAGAAAATCTGAAACAAAGCAAGTAAACAAATTCTAAAGTAACCAGTTCATGAAAATTAAGCTAATCTATCAATAAAGTGTACTTAGCTTAGAGTGGGGGGCCTCCACTCTTGCCTTGCACATTTGAGGTTGTTAGCAAATGCTGAAACTTCAGTCACTCATCTACATCAATGAACAACAAAATGAAAGTAGAACAGGTTCTTCAAATTAATCTCCAAAATCCAAATGTTTCAGCATAAAGTTATACAAAAATTACATATCATAAGCCTTCAAAGTCTTGGCTTAAATAGAAGTTTATGAAACAAATTAATCTAAAGTCTCTCCAACAACCATATCTATTCATATCCATCTATCTAAGTTGAATCCATCCAATCTATCACTAGAAATATGGACAATCCCATGAAATCATAAAATTGCCCTATTTCCTAGGGATTTTCTGGGTGACTAGTCATGTTTGACCAGCTTTGACTAGGCCTAATAAAGCTTGTTTTGACTGAACCAAGTGGAATTAGTTCAGTCCTAGTTCCCAAGCTTTCCATTCATGCATCCAGCTCGAGCCCAAGTGTCCTGCAAATATGTAAGGACTATATATATATATATATATTCTTTTTTAACAACAAATACGACCAGAAAAGAAACGCATTGAGATTTCAAATTTATTCAACACACACATTGCTGACACTCATTTTAGGAAACATATCATAACATTTACATACTTTTAACTAAGATCAATTAGTAATGAAATACATATGTACCGTTCACCAGAAGGCGAGACTCTGTTTGCTCTGCTAGTACTGGTATTCCCTTGTTGTCGGTCACTTCTGCGAGTGAATGATGAGGCACTTGATCCAAATGCGAAGACCCACCGGTTAACCTCCCAGCCTACTCCTTGGGTACTCTTCTTCCCCGCGGACCCCTGAGCTGCAATGGGGTTGTACAATGGAGGAAAGCTCTAGCTGGCCAAGGAGAGCTCACCTCGGCTCAAGAGTCCCCTCTCTAAAAATCCTCTACCTCACCAAACTCACTATAGCTTTGTAATCACTGCTCTCATATCATCCATCCCACAATAGGGTTCCCAAAATTCCTCTCTCCCATGGCTTGCCCCTTCTTTTATAAGAGTCCTGATAGATGACACTTGGCATGTCATGCATAATTATATAATTTTTTTAATTTAATAACTTGATTATTCACCTACCCATGTGTCACTCTCTCATCAAGGGTCACCCAAAATTATTTACTTAACTTTTTATTTAAAACTAATATTTTCCTCACCTCACAAGATTCCTATTTCTTCTCCTAGTTGTCTCTTTATCCCCCCCTTTTATTCCTTAAATTGTGTTTATTACTTGGAGTCAGTTAATGAGTCAAGATTTCATCCTCAATCTACTCCCTAATTTAACTCAGGTTTATCTCTTAGATGGATATTCTTATGTTGGTTGTTGCCACATGGAGCTTCTCTACATTTCTCTAAATTTAATTTATCATTCTTATTTTAATTCACCTTCCTCTTTTCTTAATTAGGTTTAATTAGTTTAGGATTAATCTTTATCCTTACAATTATGTTTGTCTTTCCCCTTTTACCTAATTAAACCACCTAATCTACCTAGTATTTCCCAACATGGGAAGGGTAGAGTTTTTAAGGTACTCTATTTTATTTCTTCCTATGATCCTCCTTATTCCAAGTTTTATTTTTGATTTAATTTCCTTGGTTTCCAATCATCATTTTCCCTTAATGTAACTTTACCTAGCTTTCATTCCTTACTTATATTTATTTGTTATTATTTATTTTTAATGATTCCAAGGGTGCCAAGTTTGGTTATGCCCTTCAAGAACTTCCCTAGAAGTTCCAAGGGCCACACCTAATAGTTTAATTGTGATGCCAAGGGTGCCAAGTTGGTCGTGCCCTTCAAGAATTTCCCTGAAATTCCAAGGGTGCCACACCACTTGCCCTTCA
>APFE031136524.1:0-59586 GCA_000404065.3 Pinus taeda | reverse complement strand
CTATTGATTCCTTTTATGAAAATAGATGAGAGGAGAACCAAGAGGGCCAACCTGAGCCTTGCGCTCGATTCCCTCTCCTTCTTGATAGAGTTTTGTTGCTTGATCTTTGTCTGCTAAGCTTCAAAAGGAACTGTAGAATCATAGAAACATACTACTTTGCAAGAAACAAGGATCTAAATTCACAAATAATGTAGGATCAGATGTACATTAACCATATACAAGCATATATAAACAAGTACACCAGGATATGGAAGGAAACAAGAATAGCTTTATTTAGATAAAAGTAGCAAGAGGATTACAACCATGAGCAGCTCTGACCCAGCATCATCCTCCAGCTAAGAAGCCCTTCTTTCACCTCAAGCAAAACAACATCACCCAACACTGTGAATGTACACCAGAATACCAACAACACTTCTCTATAGATTACAAAATTCCAGCCTTTGGATCTCAGTGATGAGGGATCCATATATAGATGATTACAGAGAGGTGAGTCATCTTTTGGGATCTTGATTAGTGTCTTCTCTCTGATAGTTCCTGCTTCCACTTGGGACGATGAGATCCTTCTCATCCCTGGTCGAAAATGGAGTGGCAAGTGTTAGAGGGGAAGCTTCTGGAAGATTCCATGATCTTCCACCTCGCATTTTGGTCCCTGCCATTTGTCCATTGTTGACCATTGCACCCTACAGAGGAGCAAAACAGTATGCATCACACCCTATACATTGGGAAGGTGATATGCATCACATCCTCTGCATGGAGCATTCAGTATGGTCCAGTTTTAACCATTTATGAGCAGTTTTCAGTGGAGAACTTCTGGGAGATGATGTAATCAGTTGACCTTGTTCCTTTAGGTAGTGAAGCAACCCTTTTAGGGACTTAAGAGCCCTCAGTTTATGGACATTTGTGATTGGGGTTGAAGTGCCCAAAAATTTCTATAACACTTGGAGATTTCCATGAAACTACATGAGACCTCGATGCAAGATCCTAATCTAGGATTTTAGCAGATCCATGCGCATCTAAAGAATCTATGCCTTGAGATGCAAAGCTTGCAACGGGATAGGACGGTTTGGCCAGAGGTATGCGAAGAGGTATGGTGCGTGAAATGCAAGAGTCAGGGTCATGACAAAGACCATTTCCCAGTATTTACAAATTACCTTACAGAAGGAGGACCAATTCTTTTAAGGCTAGAAACTCAAGAAGGACCTAGTGTGGCACCTGATTTATGGTGCACTATCTGTCAAATAGCTGGAAAACATGCCATGGATAGCCGCCACTTGTTACAAAATTATATGAAAACTCTGCAACAGTTGTTCTATAACTTTTGCAGATCAATGGGACATGATGAGCGTACTTTCAAGAGCTATGAATTGATGGTAGATAGAAGAGCTACCTATAGAGTATAGGCCGAAACACGACCCCTTGACAAGAATGAAGGCATGGTGCGGATAGGATTTCAGGGACACGGACGAGGCTGAGGCGAAGGAGAACCTAGTAGAGGTTGCAAACAGTTGATTTGCTACAAGTGCAGAGGGCCAGGACACTATGCCCATGATTGCACTAATCCAACACGCCCTTCGTGCAAGTATTGCATGTTGATTGATCATGAGACAGAACATTGTCCTACACTGATAGCTAGGATATGTGAAAAAGGGGTTCTACCACCTCCCCTAACTCAAAACCTGTAGATGATGAGGTCTAAGCTGCACGAGGAAGATCCAAACGTAAATATATTACTGCGAAGTGGAATTGCAATGAGAGATGACAAGGGGAAACAGCCAAAAGACAATACCTGGGTTTGCAAAGCCCTAGAAAAAGAGGGTGAGTTTGACTTGGAGCATGTTCATGAAGCATTCATGGAAGCTAAGAAAATATTCACAGAGGCCTCCACCTCAGAAAGCAAGGATAAGCCTGAACTAGAGATGGACCCCTCTATGCTCACTACTTCCTGGAAACTTGTATGAAGTTACTGCATGACAGTAAGGCTGCGAAAGGGTTACAAGAACTTATCAATAGATGTGTTGGGACTACGCCAGGAGAACCGTGCGTAGTCCAAAAGATCAGAAAACATAAAACAAGGATGGGGCATGAAATGAGACTGACTGCGCAAATCGGAGAATACGAGATGGATCAAGTCATTATGGATATGGGATCAAATACAAATGTTTTACCGAAACAGACATGGGAGTGAATGGGGTGACTTTTTCTGCAATGGTCTCTAATTCAACTAAGGATGGTGAATCAACAGAAAATCATACCCATGGGGCAGCTACAGGGAGTGACTGTGGATATTGAGGGAGCGAGCGCACTGGAAGATTTTGAAGTAATAGAGATTTTCAATGACAACAATCCCTACCCTGTGCCCCTGGGAATTGAGTGGGCTACTGATATGAACGGGTTAATCAATCTGAAGAAGTGAAAGATGATCTTTGAGAAGAAATCACTGTGCGTAATAAAACCCATGGATCCTGCTGAAGGATCACGCTATACGAAACTAGTCTGCAACTATGAAAGTGATGATGATCTAGACTGCATCTATAAGATAACAGCGTGATATCAAGACTAGGTGAATCCCACCGTGGATGGGTAGATTACACGGGAGCGCGAGAGTTCTTGCACTTCGGATTTTGACGAAGAAATAGAATGCTGACAAAATCGGTTACATGAGGTAACTACGGTGAATTGCAACAAGATGATCCATTCGCTGCATTGCGTGTCATCAGAAGTAAGAAATCTACCTACATATGATGGTCTAATTAAGGTAGATACCTTCTTGGATGCATTTGAAAGGGAGGTGCCAAAAAAGCAATGCTTCCAAGCCTTGGACTGGGTACAACACGCTGTTAGCACCTAAATCTGCCTCAGGCTGAAGGAAGGCAAAATTCAGGGTAACCACAAACCATGCTTAGTGTGGTAGCTAGCCCTACCAGAATAGGAGAGGGCTCTCTCCGGGTCACACTCAGTGAATAGATGAACGAAAAGGACTGAGATGACTTTAAAATGAACTATTTATCTTAGGCTAGTAAGTGGAAATGAAAATAATGAGTGATTTCGTGAATGACTGCGTTTCTGGGATGTTATGGGACCACTGGACTTCAATGAACAGAGAACTTAACATGAAGGCATAGATTATTTTGTGAGGCAAGGTAGGCTGAAAGCATAGAAATTTAATTTTAAAATATGGTGGAATGGAAATATTGATTAAGAAGGTGAAAAGGGCATGGGCGACATGAATCCTTTTCAATAGAAGAATGGACACTGTACATGAAATTTTCCCACAGGTAGAGCAACAAAATTGAATTCTACCTGATCTCACTCGAAAAATCTCACCAGAAATGAATACAAAATGAAACTATGGAACATAACAAAGAAATGGAGAGATCGATTGAGAAGGTGAAAATTGCATGGGCAACATGAATCCTTTTCAACAGAAGAATGAAACACTGCACATGAAATTTTCCCACAGGTAGAGCAATAGAATTGAATTCTACCTGATCTCACTTGAAAAATTTCACCATAAATGAATTCGAAATGAAATACAAAACATAACAAGATACATATGAAACATAAGAGAAACACTTGCTACACTCACAACCACAGGAATCTCATGAAACAGAGCCGTTGCCTTTCATTAATTCTCTGTAAAAATATAAAATGCAGAAACAAAGTTTCTTTCCCACAGTCTCCCAGAAGTTACAAGCAAACCCACCCTTTGCAAATAACTTGCATACAATATATAGAATGTGTGAGGAAGAGATAGAACACCCAGGGGTTGGGAAGGTACTCAAATCATTTCGAAATGGAGATGGAGAGCCAACCATCAGCTACAGGTGCAGCGCTCTCAAGCATGACATTTGGCTGGGGTGACCCTTTGCATTCATTTGCCACTTGGATGGATGCCCATCTGGAGAGAAAACTCTTTAAATGCTACTTTTGGTGCCAAAAAACCGAAGTCTAGATGACCGGGCCCACTTGGAGAAGTTGTGACCCGAAATTTCGTGAAACGGGAGCAAATTGGCAATTTTTTCTCTGTGCGTCGTGCCATTTTCTCTGTGCATCGCGCTACTTTGGGGCCTGTTTTGGGGCACTTGGAGGTGTCCAAAATGTGCCCCTCCAAATCTTCATTCTTCCAAGACTGCTTTCTGTGTGTTAAAAAGGTGGCAGAGAGGCCATTTTTGGGTGTTTTGTGACCTTTAGGAAGCCCAGGTCTTGTCAAAATTTCTTGCCTGAACACTAGTAGTCGTATTTTTCGATGATGAATCCAAATATGCAAGCCATTCCTCATTTGGAGCTCTAGAATTTTATCGTCGCGCCAGTGGCGCGGTGCACAAGGAGGAATTTTCTGTTTTGTGTCCAAAAATTTGCCTGTGTCCAAAATTTGCCCAAATTTTTTGAAATTTGGGCTGGAGTTTCCCTATGAAGTTCTATCCTATGCCAAGGAAGCCTTAGCCAAGATTCGAAGCCGATCTTGCTCCTTTGCCTCCTTTGCCTCCTTTGTCGCTTTGCTCAATTTTGCCTTTAGGTTCCTGATTCTTGTTTTGGAGCTCATGTTTCGGGCCTGGTAGTGATGAGACATGCACCTCAGCATGTCTTTCTCCCTGTTAGCTTTATCCAACCATTGTTCTAAGTGTAGATTGACCCGCTCCAACCAAGACTCGCGGTCGTTGTCGATCTCTTGCTCCAAGGGAGTGAGCTCGATCCCTCTCTGCTGGATAGCTTGTCGATTTTCACGGATGTTTTGTAGCTCCCTGATCATCTGTTGGTCTTCAAGCTATTTGTTTCTCTGCTCCAGATATTTGATGACCCATCTGGCCCTCTCGAAACTGTGTATCAAGTCTTTGATTTCTGTGTCCTGCTCCCGAATGGTCATCCTAAGTTTGGCATTCTCTTCCTCTGTCTCTTCATCCGGAATGAGGATGACACCAGTCCCTTGTGCACCTGATGGCTCACCCGAAAGCTCCTCCTCATGCATTGGCTCCTTACCTCTGTCCTATTCCTGTGTCGTCGATGCCGGAAGCGAGGCCCCTTCCACCCAAGGTGGAGATAACACTCGCTTTGCTGCTACGAACAACGGTCTACTGCCCTTCTGGTATGTGATGTATACTAGCATGGTGGCAGTCTCATGGTGCTCAAACTGATGTGAAGGACGCCCCTCCTCATGCTCTTCCTCTGACACCACCGGTGGAGTGCTGAAAAAATCACGGGAGATGAAGTCCTCCCAAGCAATACCTTGCAATCCTAACTGATGGTCCACCAAAATCCGAATGAGAGCAAAATGATAGACACTGTTTAGCTGTTGTTGAGGGATCTTGCACTGCATGAAGTTTTTCATTTTCTCAATGTTGTTGCAAATGAAAAATGGGAGGCTCATCATCCACACCCGGGTGAAGTGCATGAGCAACCTGATGTGATATGCGTAAAGGCATGAAAACCTCCCCTCGGAACTGAAATACTTCATGATCAATCTCATGAGTGGGGCATACTCATCTCTCAAAAATATGAATGGAAAAACTCTGGTGAGTTGGCTCAAGTAGTTGTTCTTGATGTAAGGCTCATTCTCCACCTTCTTTTTCTTATGCCAATGCTCTCCAACGTTCGGTATTCATGTTGCCACTGATATGGTTTCTGGTGTCAAGGTGAAAGCGACCCCAGCCAGGATGGATTGACCTCCCTGTAAATGAAGTGCAAAAAGGTGGGCCAACTCATGATGGACTCTGACATTTGCCACCCTTTGACAAAATTCATAACATGCCAAGTGTTGGAAACAAGACATGGCGAGTGGGCATGCCTGTAGCTCAGTGAGGGTGTTTGGCTCATCTCTAAGATGTTTGCCACTCTGGTGATGTCTCCTATGGTCCCTCTCTCCTGAAGATGTGCCACTGTGGGTCCCCTCCTCATACTCGAATGAATTTTCTGATGCCATTACTCCTGCCTGTACCCTGATTTTTATGCTGCCCTCTGAATCTAATGGAACTGGTAGCTGCTCTGAAAATCTGTCACCAAGGCGACAATAAAACAGGGAGTGTTAAGAGGGTAATGATGAATGGGGAATAGGGGTTTAAAAGGAGAAATCTATCAGGGATTTGGGAGTGTTTTTTGGGTATGGTATTTATGGGGTAGGGTTTGAATTTATTTTGGCAGGTTTTGGGCTTTTTGAGTCATAGGAGGAGGGGGAAAAAGGAAGATGATTCCAATGGTGTTAGGGTGATGATAAGGGGAAAAGAATGCAGGGAAAATAGAGATAGGGATAGGGTAGGAGAATACTTTAACAACACCATTACTATGGCAAAAACTCTGGGAGCCTGATCTCTTTGTGTCTTCCTTAGTTCACTAAAAAAAAACTTTAGCTTTAGATCTATACTCTTTAAAATCATGGTATTCTTTCAAGCTTCATGCCAAGAGTGAAGGTAGTTGGTCTACCTTTCAAGTTTGATAGGCATTCACAAAAATATTTTAGGCAAATTTGTGGTGTCTGGGCTTTATATCTTTGTGCGCCGCATGCACTACCCAGTGCGTCACGTGCTCTGAGTGTGCCACGTGCTCTGAGTGCGCCGCGCCAGTGGCATTTTTACACTGCGAACCGGCTCCCAGTGCGCCATGCACAATGAGTGCGCTGCGCTACCTTGTGTGTGCGCCGCGTGCTCAAAATTTTCACCATGAGTTGCTTGCGAGATAGGGAAAGGGGATGTAGTGGTTTTAGGGTGGGATTCTTAGGAAAAATGGTTGAGGGGAGATGAGAAAGATGATGGGTGAGGGGACAAGGGGAGTGGAGTGAAACCTTGATGACATTCATTACATTTTGCAACCCCAGCCATAATTTTCATTGGTGATTTTCTTTTTTCATGTTTTACCTTATGTTTTCGGGTGACATTTAAACATCTCACAAACACCAAATTAATGACAAAATTGCTGGAGAGGAGGTGTCCACAGGGCCTACCTCTTGTTTTGCTAGCCTTCACCAAGATTTGAAGTGGTTTGGCAATTTTTTATGCCCCTGGCTGTGTGGGTCGCGCCAAGCCCAGTGCGTCACGCGCTGGGTGTGCGTCGCGCCCTTGTAAATCTCCCACTGTGGGCTGGATGCGTGTGTGCCGCACCCTCCGTGTGCACCGCGCTCCTTGGTGTATGCACCGCACCCTCGAAATCCAACTCCCGCTCCCTCACACGCTCACAATTTCGCTTTCTCTCCTTTGAAATGCTTTCTCCAAGTCTTGCAGGAGCACAATGGCTTTGATTTGGGCAAAACATGTATTAATAGCCTTAGAGGAGATGGGTTTGATTTTTTCTTCCTTGAAAACCCACTTTCAAATGTTTATGTTTTGCACTTTTTTATTGACTTTTAAAACACCCTGATGTTCATTTTTCTCTGAAATTTTGGCTCTTATGATGGTATTTTCGGCGTTTCTTTGCGGGGACTATGTGACTGGGCGTTTGGCCATAGAAACCATGACTGCATCTGAAAAATCAACTTGTGCATTTTTGGAAAATTTCTTCATAAATGACCTTGTTTGACTTTTCTTCAAAACAGAGTTTTGAAGAAGAGTCGATGTCTCTTCAGCTGATGATGAAGCTTTCTGGAGCATAGCTGTATAAAGTCTCCCCCTGGCCTGCATGGCTTGTTCTAGACATGGTTTTTCACAGACCAGTTAGATGGTTTCCTAGACACAAACATAAAAATTAACTTTGTCCTGTAATATGACCAGACCTTGACTATCATGAATTTCAGTGATTATGGACTAAGACCTGAACCAGCATGGGCCAGACATGAGGGAAACTGACTAGCATGACTTTCTCCATCAGGTCATGGCATGTCCCTAGCGAAATGCAACTAGAAGAGTGGAGCGAGACACCTAATCATGAAATGCATAAATAGTTTTGATCCATGACGGAGGACTTGACTAGGCCGACTCTAACATTGGCTCCAATGGGGGATGGTAGCTCCTTGGAGGTGCCAAGAATAGCAGATCTCTGGAGGATCTAGACAGTGCCTTTTTTGTCCATTGGGCCATGGAGTCATAATCTTTATAAATAGTACAGGACTCTGACTTACTTATAAAACAGAAAGACCAAAAGACTTACTCAAACGTGACATTAAAATAACTCAAAAACTGACTTTACAGACTAAAGCCAAATTGAAAAATGGTATTTACAATGACAGTGGAAGCAGCGTTCATAGATCAACAGTGATACCGCTTGAGCAGCCGACCATTGATCGGCCCTCCAGGACAATGTTCTCCGTTTATTTCCTTCAAAAGAAAGGCATTCTGACCCCTGTAAGCTGCGATCGTGAAAGGGCCTTTCCACAGATTTTTGAACTTTTCGTGCTTGCCTTTCTCTTCATTTCTTGCATCCCATTTCAGCACTATATCATCTACTTGAAATCTATCCATCTTTTCCTTTCTATCATAAATTTTGTTGATTTTCTCCTGCAATTTGGATGTGTTCTTGAAGACTTCTTCTCTTGTTTGCTACAAGTGGATCATTTGATTCAGCCTCCTCTGCATGGGATCTTCCTCACTGCCAGCCTCCTGAAGGAGTTTGACCACCGAGGCAGCAAGAGAAGCGAGAAATACTATGTCCACTCCATAAAAAAGCTCAAATGGTGACATACCAATGGACTTTTTGTGAGTGATCCGATATGCCCAAAGCGCATGGACCAACCTCTTATTCCAGCTCTTCTTATTTATTTCCAGCAGCTTCTTGATGATGTTGACCAAAGATTTATTTGAGGATTCCGCCAACCCATTTCCTTGCGGATGATAGGCAGTTGAATGACCCAAAATTATGTGATACTTATGACAAAATTCTACCATCCTTTTTGGTTTAAATGCTGCTGCATTATCAGTGATTAATTTGTTGGGACAACCAAAGTGAGACAAGATGTTATTTTCGAGAAATGAAATGATTACCATGTCCGTCACTTGTCTGGTAGGGGCTGCCTCCATCCATTTTGTGAAATAGTCCGTCGCTGTAAGAATCCACCTATGCTATCCGGAAGAGGCGGGATGAATTTCCCCGATGAAATCTAATCCCCACTGCTGGAAGGGAGCACTCACTTCAATAAGCTTAAGTGGCAAAGGCTGTAATTTCTGTTTCCCTTCGAAAATCTAACATTTATGACAGTGCTTGACCATCTTATGTACATCGGCAAACAAAGTAGGCCAGTAGTATCCTGCCCTCAAAATCTTGTTCACTATTGACTTCCAAAAAAGATGACCTCCACATTCTCCGCTATGGAAATCGTCCATGACATTTTTTGCCTCCTCTTCCACCAGACAATTTAACAGAATGCCACCGGGGTCTTTCCAATATAGTGCAGAATTTAAGATCCAAAACTTTGCAGCCTTCAATTTGAGTGTTCTCACTTTGTTTCTAGTCATGCCAGGCGGTGGTGATAGATTTTGCAGCACATATATTATATCAGAATACCATGGGGACAACGCAAACATTTCGGATACCTGAATTGACGTTCCTTCCTCATTACCATCGGTCAGGGCAGCGATCAAATTTATGTCCAATGCATGCAAATTTGATTCAGCCATTAGCTTCGCCAACCCCTGTCCTTTGACCAGCTTTGTAGGCTTTATCTCCACATCGTATTCTAGCAAGGCTGCAATCCATTTGCCTCTTCTCCCTTCCGGATCGGTCTGTACCAAAACATCTTTTACAGCAGTATTAGGAACATAGGCCAGAATGTGAGAATGTAGGATACATACCCGAAAATCTTTCAATGCCTTCACCAATGCCAGGGCTTGCTTCTCAATGATGTTATACTTTAAAGCTGCGTCTCTTATAGCTCTGTTGAAAAATGTAATGGGTCTTTCATGACGCTCTCTCTTCTGCAATAATACTGCTGCCATAGTATGCTCCGAAGCAAAAGAAAATACTATGAAATCCTGAGTATAGTCCGGGCTTACTAGAACTGGAGCTGAAGAAAGGGCCAATTTGACCAAGTTGAAAGATTTTACCGCCTCATCTGTCCATTTTACCTAGCTGTCCTCTTTAAGCATGTTGGTCATTTCTTTCAAGTGTTTTGCAAAATTAGGTACAAAACGATGCAGAAAATTCATCTTACCATTGAATGATTGTATTTCCTTTTTGTTTCTGGGTAGATCGATTTGCTAAATTGCTTGCACATGTGCTGGGTCTATACGAATGCCATCCTTTGAAATGATGTGCCCAAGTAATTTACCTTCTTCCATGGCGAACAAGCTCTTCTTAGGATTTAGCGATAGACCATATTTCCTGCATTTTTGAAAGACAATTGTCAGGTGATGCATGTGTTCTTCATCAAACTTTGAAAACACCGTCAAGTCATCCAAGCAAACCACCAAAAACACCAACTTCTCATTTGCAAACGCCAAGTCCATTGCCCGCTGAAATGTGGCACCTGCATTCTTTAAACCGAATGGCATTTTGGCATAGTGAAAGGTTCCCCATGGAGTGGTGAATGCTATCTTGTCTCTATCATATTCATGGACGGAAATTTGGTTATATTCGGAATAACCATCAAGCAGCGACATACGAGATGCCCCCACTACTCGCTGAAGTATATGGTCCATCTTGGGCAGCAGATAGTTGTCCTTCAATGAGACCTTATTTAGATTTCTGAAATCAATGCATAGGTGGATCTCACCGGTCTTCTTACGTACAGGCACTAAGTTAGATATCCAATCTGAAAATCTGATGGGCACAATGATACCTGATTTGTACAACCTATTTACCTCTTTTTCGATGGATGGCAACAACTTTGGATTTATCCTCCTCAGCTTTTGTCTAAATGGTTTTTGTTGGGCTTGATAGGTATCATATGCTGAATGATATTTGTATCATAGGTCTTTAAATCAGATAATCCCAAGCAAATACATCTGCAAATGAAGCCATCAAACTGATATATTTGTCTTTGATCTTTGGCGGTAATGATTTAGACAATTTTACCAACTTTGGATTGGCAGTTGTACCGATGTTGACCTCTTCTACACCCTTCTCTGTCGGCTGCAATGTTGGCTTGCGGGCTACATCATCCTGATCAAAAAGTTCTTCTAGAGGTATCAAGCCTTTAGGAATGATGTTATTCTTCAGCTACAATACGTCCATTTGATTGATTTTCACTTCATATATACCACTCCCTTTGTCTTCATCATTTTCCACATCGATTGAGGTTTCTTCGAACTTGCCTTTGTTGAGCAGAAAATCTTTAATCTTCTCGTCATCTTGGAACACTTGCCAATGTCGCTGATTGTCTGGAATGGTTGGACCGTGCTTGACATGGATTTCAAATTTCTTGTTGTAGTTCATGGGGATCTTCAAGCTGCTCGCTGCCTTGGCAAGAGCATCAGCAATACTATTTTGTATACGAGGCACACATGTCAAGGTGTATTATGAAAATAACTTCAAGATGTCTAAAACTGCATTACAATATGCCTGCATCCTAGGATGTTTTGCTTGATACTCACCTCTGACCTATTTTATTACCAACTCGGAGTCACCATATGCCAAAATCCTTTTTGCATTTAGCTTTCTAAGAATCTTCAGGCCAGCAATCAGAGCTTCATATTGAGCTTCATTATTTGAACATTTAAAGGCCAGCTTGTAAGAGCAAACTCTCACGCTGCTAGGCACTTTGTTTGGGGTGGAGAAAGGACTGCGTACCCAAATACCAATACCGGCACCATCATTCCCTACTACTCCATCGAAATCCATAGTCCACAAGCCTTCTTCCTCCTCTTGTAAGTGCTAAAAATTTGTTTGTCGTGCTTTGTTTGCTTGTTGTCCATTGTTTTCAGCCGATTGCCCAATCTTTTGCTACTTTTCTTGTCCTTCTCTCTTCAAGATTTCTTTGAAATTTTCTGTTATTTTCGGAATGTCGTCTGCTTCTACCATCTGACTATCTATCTCATTTAAATTATCTGAAAACAAAACAAAAGACTCTAAATCTGTATGTACATAGTTAATAGGATGATTTATCGGTTTCTCCTTGCTTGTGATCATATATTTCATCTTTTGTTCCCGATATAACTTCCTCATTTGTCCAAACACTGGGATTGTTGCATAGGAGAAATCCAGCTTGTAGTGTCCCTTTCAATTTTGCTACCCAAGACCTTGGAAAGAAGCATGCCAAACCTGGAGGAATATCTGCTACCAACACATCAAACAGGACATTTTTCATGGAAGCTGATCAAAACCACAAACAAGTTCTGTGAGACCTATAAATCTTACTCTGTGGAATCGAATGAATAGAGATCATGATATTGTCGAGTTATATCCAGACCAAGCTTATCCATGATAGCCTTGGGCATGAGATTGTGAGAAGCTCCGGAATCGAACATGGCATTATGTAAAATGAAATCATGCAACCTCAAACTGATGTAGAAAGGTGGCACCTCATTGTCATGAGACCCGCCATTTGATGCTGGTCCAAAAATCATTTCAGGTTGATCCTCTTCTACATTTACCATGTCAGACATTGGGTCCCAATTCAACATTTTAGAAATCTGTCCTTTATAACTGTTGTTCTTCATTACTTCAGTCAAGGGGATGGATACCTTTAACTTAGAATTCTCGTTCTCTAGGCTAAAAGTGGGATTTTTTTCTACCTCCTTGACTGGGATCTCTTTCCTTTCCTTTTCCTTTGAGGTGGCAGGTTGCTGTGATTGTTCTGCTGATTTTGATTTGCTACTCTCCGGACCAACCACCTCCTTTCTTTTTCTTTGTGTCGCTGATGAATCATTCTTTGTTTTTTCACCCTCCCTCTTTTTCTGAATTGGTATGGCCAGCACATCTCTGTTTCTAAGTGAATATCATTGTCGTTGTGCAGACAGAGCATTCATATACCCCCTTTGATATTATTCTAATTCTTCTTCCAACACATTGTCGCTAGCTAGAATAAAATCAATGTCTTGGTGTGCAGCTGAATTCACTACACATTCTTCTTCTTCGGTAATGTAAGTAGGAAACTCATCTAGAATAAAGAGATGGTTTTCTTCGCCTATTACATTCCCGTCCTCGTCTAACTCTAGTCCATGAACAAAATTCTGCTACAAAGGTGTTTGTACCGAATATTGTGCAGTCTGCTCTTAAGTTCGTTGATCTCTCTGTCTTATCCTATACTATGGCTGCTGCTGACCACGAAAGTTAGGATTCCTCACTTGTGATTCTGGCTTGTCAAGTTTTACCCTTTCAAGCATCTGCTCTACCTTTTTGAGAAGCTGATCCATTGCAGAAGATTCTTCTTTCACAATGGTTTTCTTCTCTGCTTTCGCTCTAGCTCTTTTGGACAGCAAGTTCGCCTCAACGCTGACCGTAATTCTCTGCATGTCTTCCATTGTGGCCAATTCCCTTTCTCTCAATTGATAAGCCATATTAGCATCAAAACCATCCGAGAATTTCAACATGGCTAGTCCCACGGGTGGCCTTAGATCATCTGGAATTTCATTGTACACTGTATTGAATCTCATGCAATAATCTTGGACTGACTCACTAGTGTTTCTCTTGATTTGCTCGTATTCGGACAGAATTTGAAGAGGGTTCTTTTTCACTTCCCAGTGGTTCAAGAATTTTCTATGTAGGTCTGCCAAGGTGGTGATACGTGCAGCCAGTAAACCTCTGAACCATTTCTTCACATCACCTACAAATTTTTGTACAAAGAGCCTCATTAACACGTTCTCCACATTGATATCATAAAGTTCACAGAAGTTTTTCATTCGCTCCACGTGTTGCTGCGCAGTAATGCCACTAGGAGTGCCATCAAAGAATGGGATTTTTCTTTGGTAATCAGCGGGCATATCATCTAGAACTTGGGGTATAACAAGGGGTACAAAACATGCAGCCATCATTCTTGGTGGATTTGGCCTTGGAGGTGTTGGAGGAGTGTGCACAGTTTGCAAGGGGCTTGCAATTGGATTTTGGAGCGGTGTCGCAATGTAATTATCAATTAACCTATTAGCTCTTTCTGTTTCGAGGTCTACAAGAAATTGCAGATTGGGGACAGTATAATCAACAACCCTTTCGGATTTAAACTCAAACAATGATATCTCGAACTGTTCGTCAAACTCAAGCTCTTCAAGATACTCAAAAATGTCGGGACATGAATGGGATTTGAACACGGGAGTTATGGTGCTCTCTTGACGAAGGAGTCTGGGGATCAAATTGGGGTTTTCGAAGATATGAGGAGGACCTGGCTCTGGATTCGCTCTGGTATATCGTCTCGAAGAGAGCGTGCTATTGAGAAAAATCACAGGACACAACCAACTTGCTCAGCCTTTCCAATCCTAAGCTCATCATCCGGGAGCTCAGAATTATTAAGGAACAAGGGGATTTGATTTCAAACTTAGTCGTCCCCAGTAGAGTCGCCACTATGTTAGCACCTAAATCCACCTCAGGTTGAAGGAAGGAAAAATTCAGGGTAACCACAAACCACGCTCAGTCTGGTAGCTAGCCCTACCAGAACAGGAGAGGGCTCTCTCCGGGTCACACTCAGTTAATAGATGAACGAAAAGGACTGAGATGACTTTAAAATGAACTATTTATCTTAGGCTAGTAAGTGGAAATGAAAATAATGAGTGATTTCGTGAATGACTGCGTTTCTGGGATGTTATGGGACCACTGGACTTCAATGAACAGAGAACTTAAGATGAAGGCATAGATTATTTCGTGAGGCAAGGTAGGCTGAAAGCATAGCAATTTAATTTTAAAATATGGTGGAATGGAAAGATTGATTAAGAAGGTGAAAAGGGCATGGGCGACATGAATCCTTTTCAACAGAAGAATGGACATTGTACATGAAATTTTCCCACAGGTAGAGCAATAAAATTGAATTCTACCTGATCTCACTCAAAAAATCTCACCAGAAATGAATACGAAATGAAACTATGGAACATAACAAAGAAATGGAGAGATCGATTAAGAAGGTGAAAAGGGCATGGGCAACATGAATCCTTTTCAACAGAAGAATGAAACACTGCACATGAAATTTTCCCACAGGTAGAGAAATAGAATTGAATTCTACCTGATCTCACTCGAAAAATTTCACCAGAAATGAATGCGAAATGAGATACAAAACATAACAAGATACATATGAAACATAAGAGAAACACTTGCTACACTCACAACCACAGGAATCTCATGAAACAGAGCCGCTTCCCTTCATTAATTCTCTGTAAAAATATACAATGCGGAAACAAAGTTTCTTTCCCAGTCTCCCAGAAGTTACAAGCCAACCCACCCTTTGCTAATAACTTGCATACAATATATAGAATGTGTGAGGAAGAGATAGAATACCCAGGGGTTGGGAAGGTACTCAAATCATTTCAAAATGGAGATGGAGAGCCAACCATCAGCTACAGGTGCAGCGCTCTCAAGCATGACATTTGGCTGGGGTGACCCTTTGCATTCTTTTGCCACTTGGATGGATGCCCATCTGGAGAGAAAACTCCTTAAATGTTGCTTTTGGTGCCAAAAAACTGAAGTGTAGATGACCGGGCCCACTTGGAGAAGTCGCGACCCGAAATTTTGTGAAACGGGAGCAAATTGGCAATTTTTTCTCTGTGCACCGTGCCATTTTCTCTGTGCGTCGTGCTAATTTGGGGCCTGTTTTGGCGCACTTGCAGGTGTACAAAATGTGCTCAAGGGGGCTTGTTGGAAGGTTTGTCCTGTCTACTTTCTAACCCCACTGGAATTTTTGAATTTGGTGCTCATTTTCCCCTCCAAATCTTCATTCTCCCAAGCCTGCTTTCTGTGTGTCAAAAAAGTGGCAGAGAGGCCATTTTTGGGTGTTTTTTGACCTTTAGGAAGCCCAGATATTGTCAAAATTTCTTGCCCGAACACCAGTAATCATATTTTTCAATGCTAAATCCAAATATGCAAGCCATTCCTCATTTGGAGCTCTAGAATTTTAGCGTCGCGCCAGTGGCGCGGCGCACAGGGAGGAATTTTCTGTTTTGTGTCCAAAAATTTGCCTGTGTCCAAAACTTGCCCAAATTTTTTGAAATTTGGGCTGGAGTTTCCCTATGAAGTGCTATGCTATGCCAAGGAAGCCTCAGCCAAGATTCTAAGCCGATCTTGCTCCTTTGCCTCCTTTGCCTCCTTTGTCGCTTTGCTCAATTTTCCCTTTAGGCTCCTAATTCTTGCTTTGGAGCTCATGCTTCGGGCCTGGTAGTGATGAATCATGCACCTGAGCATGTCTTTCTCCCTGTTAGCTTTATCCAACCATTGTTCCAAGTGTAGATTGACTTGCTCCAACCAAGACTCACGATCGTTGTTGATCTCTTGCTCTAAGGGAGTGAGCTCGATCCCTTTCTGCTGGACAGCTTGTCGATTTTCATGGATGTTTTGCAACTCCCTGATCATCTGTTGGTCTTCAAGCTGTTTGTTTCTCTGCTCCAGATATTTGATGACCCATCTAGCCCTCTCGAAATTGAGTATCAAGTCTTTGATTTCTGTGTCCTGCTCCCGAATGATCATCCTAAGTTTGGCATTCTCTTCCTCTGTCTCTTCATCCGGAATGAGGATGACACCGGTCCCTTGTGCACCTGATGGCTCACCTGAAGGCCCCTCCTCATGCATTGGCTCCTTAGCTCTGTCCTGTTCCTGTGTCGTCGATGCCGGAAGCAAGGCCTCTTCCACCCCAGGTGGAGATAACACTCGCTTTGTTGCTGCGAACAACGGTCTATTGCCCTTCTCGTATGTGATGTATACTGGCATGGTGGTAGTCTCATGGCGCTAAAACTGATGTGAAGGACCCCCCTCCTCATGCTCTACCTCTGACACCACCGGTGGAGTGCTAAAGAAATCACGAGAGATGAAGTCCTCCCAAGCAATACCCTACAATCCTAACTGATGGTCCACCAAAATCCGGATGAGAGAAAAATGATAGACATTGTTTAGCTACTGTTGAGGGGTCTTGAGCTACATGAAGTTTTTCATTTTCTCAATGTTGTTGCAAATTAAAAATGGGAGGCTCATCATCCGCACTTGGGTGAAGTGCATGAGCAACCTGATGTGATATGCGTAAAGGCATGAAAACCTTCCCTTGCAACTGAAATACTTCATGATCAATCTCATGAGTGGGGCATACTCATCTCTCAAAAATCTGAATGGAAAAACTCTGGTGAGTTGGCTCAAGCAACTGTTCTTGATGTAAGGCTCATAATGATGCCTCTCCACCTTCTTTTTCTTATGCCAATGCTCTCCAACGTTCGGTATTCCTGTTGCCACTGATATGGTTTCTGGTGTCAAGGTGAAAGTGACCCCAGCCAGGATGGATTGACCTCCCTGTAAATGAAGTGCAAAAAGGCGGGACACCTCATGATGGACTCTGACATTTGCCACCCTTTGACAAAATTCATAACATGCCAAGTGTTGGAAACAATACATGGTGAGCGGGCATGCCTGTAGCTCAGTGAGGGTGTTTGGCTCATCTCTAAGATGTCTGCCACTCCGGTGATGTCTCCTATGGGCACTCTCTCCTGAAGATGTGCCACTGTGGGTCCTCTGAGTGCGCCGCACCAGTGGCATTTTTACACTGCGAACTGGCTCCCAGTGCGCCACGCACAATGAGTGCACCGCGTTACCCTGTGTGTGCGCCGTGTGCTCAGAATTTTCACCATGAGTTGCTTGCGAGATAGGGAAAGGGGATGTAGTGGTTTTAGGGTGGGGTTCTTAGGAAAAATGGTCGAGGGGAGATGAGAAAGATGATGGGTGAGGGGACAAGGGGAGTGGAGTGAAACCTTGATGACATTCATTACATTTTGCCACCCCAACCATCATTTTCATTGGTGATTTTCTTTTTTCATGTTTTACCTTATGCTTTCGGGGGACATTTAAACATCTCACAAACACCAAATTAATGACAAAATTGTTGTAGAGGAGGTGTCTAGAGGGCCTACCTCTTGTTTTGCTAGCCTTCACCAAGATTTGAAGTGGTTTGGCAATTTTTTATGCCCCTGGTTGTGTGTGTCGCGGGCCAAGCCCAGTGCGCCACGCATTGGGTGTGCATCGTGCCCTTGTAAATCTCCCACTACGGGCTGGCTGCATGTGCGTCGCGCCCTCCGTGTGCGCCGCGCTCCTTGGTGTATGCGCCGCGCCCTCGAAATCCAACTCCCACTCCCTCACACGCTCACAATTTCACTTTCTCTCCTTTGAAATGCTTTCTCCAAGTCTTGTAGGAGCACAATGGCTTTGATTTGGGAAAAAAATGTATTTATAGCCTTAGAGGAGATGGGTTTGATTTTTTCTTCCTTGAAAACCCACTTTCAAATGTTTATGTTTTGCACTTTTGTATTGACTTTTAAAACACCCCGATCTTCATTTTTCTCTGAAATTTTGGTTCTTATGATGGGATTTTCGGCATTTCTTTGCGGGGACTATGTGACTGGGCATTTGGCCATAGAAACCATGAATGCATCTGAAAAATCAACTTGTGCATTTTTGGAAAATTTCTTCATAAATGACCTTGTTTGACTTTTCTTCAAAACAAAGTTTTGAAGAAGAGTCGATGTCTCTTCAGCTGATGATGAAGCTTTCTGGACCATAGCTGTATAAAGTCTCCCCCTGGCCTGCATGGCTTGTTCTAGACATGTTTTTTCACCGACCAGTTTGATGGTTTCCTAGACACAAACATAAAAATTGACTTTGTCCTGTAATATGACCAGACCTTGACTATCATGAATTTTAGTGATTATGGACCAAGACCTGAACCAGCATGGGCTAGACATGAGGGAAACTGACTAGCATGACTTTCTCTGTTAGGTCATGGCATCTCCCTAGCGAAATGAAACTGGAAGCGTGGATCAGGACACCTAATCATGAAATGCATAAAGAGTTTTGATCCTTGATGGAGGACTTGACCAGGCCGACTCTAACACGCGCTACACCTACAAGTTGGTGGGGTACACACAAAGGAAGCTTTGATGATTGGCACAAATGTAGGAGGATGATGAGAGCACGATTTGGGAAGCCTAAGATGTGACTGATAAACAAGTATGATGGGAAGAATGATCTGTGTGCACAGTTGGCCAAAGCGGAGAAGAACTATTCTACCACTGAGTGCGAGGGGCTAGCTATGGTGTACGCGCTCTAGAAGTATTGACACTACTTGCGAGGAGGTCACTTTAAGATGTATATGGATCACTCCATGCTAAAGTACCTAGTCAGTAAGCCTTTGTTGGGGGGTAGAATTTGCAGATGGCTTTTCTTGTTCCAAGAATACGATTTTGAAGTTGTTGTAAAGCCTGGATGATTGAATGCAGGACCTGACCACTTGTCGGGCATCGAGACAAGGGAGGAACCTACTAATTTGGAGGAAGGATTACTTGACATGAAACTTTTTGTTGTTTGCATCGCGGATGGATATTTCGAGGATATAATGCACTTTCTAACAATTGGAACTGCGCTAGAAGGATACTTTGTCTAGCAAAAGAAGGAATTAGTGTTGCGCGTGGCACACTTCTCTGTCATTGTTGGGCATCTATACAAGATGGGGAATGATGAAATATTGCGAAGGTATGCCCCTGAGTTTGAATGAAGTATCATCCTCGCGGATGCTCACGGGGGCGCCATGGGAGGACATTATGCAAGAAGAGAAACCACGTAGAAAATTCTACGCGCCGGGTTGTGGTGGCCAATCCTTCATTAAGATTCAAAAGCATATTGCAAGGCGTGTGATGTATGTTAGTGGATAGGCAGGCCATCCCGGAGGGATGAAATTCCTTTGAATTGACAATTAACATTTCAACCCTTCAAAAAGTGGGCAATAGATTTTGTATGACTTATTCAGCCCCAAGGAAAGACAGGCGCAAGGTACATTATCACTACAACAAAGTACTTGACTCGTTGGGCAGAAGCGCAGCCAGTGAAGGATTGCATGGGTGTGAATGCCACGAAGTTTCTATTTGAGCATGTACTTATGTGATTTGGATGTCCAAAGATCTTTATGAGCAATCTTTGTACGCACTTTTTGAATGAGACGATCAACGCACTAACGGAGGAATTTCAGGTGTATCACCAAAAGACCACAACTTATCACCCATAGGCTAATGAGACAGTGGAGATGTTTAAAAAATTGCTTGAAAACCCAATGACCAAGGTATGAAATTCTTAGCGAAGTGATTGGGACCTACGCATACCTGCAATGTTATGGGCTTATCGGACGACGAGCAAGAAGCTAACTGGACAGACACTCTTTAGGCTGGTATATGGGGTTGAAGCTGTAATGCCTATGGAATACATCGTGCCTAGTATGCACATAGTAGCTTTTACATGTATAATGGATCACTGAGCCCTGGAAGAGAGGCTCGCATAGTTGGATGAGCTTGAAGAAGAACGATTTTTGGCTGCATTTCACCAGCAAGTCCAAAAGCAGCGCGAAAAAGCATGGCATGACTGACATATTAAGTTGCACACCTTTAAGGTGAATGACTTGGTGTTGTTGTATGATAGTAAGTTTGATAAATTTCTAGGGAAACTAGGGATGCACCGGTTAGGGCCGTATGTTATTAAGGATATTAACAATGGAGTCACGGTACAACTGGTTAAGTTAAATGGAGAACCTTTCCCCGTAAAGGTGAATGGAAGTCGCTTGAAACCATGCATTGGTGATCCAACAATGTGACTATATGGAAGTAGCACAGTCTTAGCATTCCAAGTAGCTGAAAGGAGGCATGGGACTATAAACTACACTGCCAAAGTTGGGCATATGCGCGATGTCAGGACTGCATGATGCAACGAAGTGTCATAGGGTTCACAACAATGCAAAGCATGCAGGTCCACTGGAAAGTAATTGTTAAAGTCATTATTGATGATTTGATGGTCAGTTTGAGTCCAAGGGTTGGGCTAGTGTTGAACCTGTAGATCGCAGAATTATAGTTAAAGGTGCAACCCTCAACTCTATCGGAAGTCAGGGAACAATGTACCACCACTGTTACAACAACAATAGTGGTGGCTGACAGTGTAGTGGCAGACTGCATGCAACTTTTTGAGTAATCCTTTGAGGTCTTAACCACCATGCAGGAGGACTTGAATGTAGAGTGCTTGGAGACAGAGGCGCACGAGCTACAACAAAGGTATGATGAGGTAAAAGGGACCACGCAAATAGTTTCCCTTACACAAAGGCTTGCACAGATGCAGGAGGCAAAGGCTCTCAAGGAATAGGAGGATGTCGCTCTGCATAAAGAAGCAGTCTTAAAAGTGCACCTACAACCATGGATAGATGAGGCTTATGTGATCACAACCTCCATTGAAGGAAAGCTCACGCAACTGCAAGCAGCTCATCAACAGATTTAGGGTAGCAATTCAGTGGGATTCACTGAACAACACATGGAAGAAGTCCAGCAGGTAGTCGCTCAGTGCACTGCTGAAGTTGCGTTGATCCAAACAGAGCTGGGAGGTCTTCGCGCTAAGATCTTTGCACCTGCAGAGTTACTCGAGGGCAAGTCACGATGTTTGTGTTGGGGGGTTGTTGGGCACGGGATCCCCCAGGGACAGTTTTGGGGCTTAAAGCCCATATTTTGGTCTAATTTTGTAATCCAAATGTAAAGACTCCGCATTTTGTGGTCGTTGAGTGCATAGTTGTCAAAGAGTCATAGGGATGTCCGCCCTCGTTTTGATAATGTGATGTCGACTGTAAAATATCTACCCATGGTCTATAGGCCATGGAATGTATAAATAGAGCTAAGCTCTAAGTAGTTAAATAAATAATGGAAATAATGGGAATAATGGAATCATGAAGGATTGAGAGATAGCTCTGAAGTAGAAGTCTAAGTTTGGGTCATAGGATAAGTAGAGGCTTTGCAACTTAGTGCGCAGAGGCCTAGAAGTCTGCAGCCGAGTGCGCGAACCCCTGTAGATGAGTGTGTAGGGTGGGTTGAGTCTGTATTTGTTCATAATTATCAATAAAGAGAAGTATTCTATAAGTTCTGTGTCTTTATTCCTTGTTTATGCAATTGTTATATTGGGTACGAATTTTACTTATAATGCTTATATGATGTCCGAATGTATGTAAATATATTGGTTAACTGAACACAAGTAAGAACATCCATTTACGCGAAGCTAACTACGATCTGTTAATAAGTAAGGCACTTAGCCTGGTTTAGGAAATATCACAGTTCGCTTCCCTAGCAGCACGAAAGTATATCAGCCCCTAGTTAGGGTTGCGCCAAAGCCGATTGTACTCTTTCATGAAGGTACTAGAGGGTGGAATAGAGGGCTAAGAAACCTACGCGCAAGAAGGTCTAGCTAGGATAAACCAACATCACATCCATCTCAAGGGTGCAAAAACTTGGTTCCAGCATCCCCCCATACTGCTTTGGGTGAGACTTCAGTCCGCGTTCCACGGGCTAATGCGGAAAGGGCCAGTAGTGTAGGGATTTGTTTGGCTAACTAACAATGAACCTGGGTCAGGCCCCCTCAAGCCATCATAGACAAAGATGGAAACATCAGCAATAGGGCAACAAAGAGCTCATAATGAATCTTTAGAATCTAATTACTTGTTGATTTTATCCTGCTCCAAGCATGAAAAATGTTAGATAAGATTTCCCTTTTAGTAAACATGGCCTATGAAATTTCTCTAACATATGTAGTTCATTGGACTTATTTCAATAGTTTTAACCTTTCCCACTAGCCATATTGGAGATTCTAGGATAATGGAGAGACTAGTAATCAATAGAACACAAGGAACTACTTCTATACATTGGATACACAGAGTAAGTATACCAAGGAGTTACCTAAAAGATAAAAAATGTACCAATGTACGACAATATAAATACCATTAGAATAGAATTCCAAATGCTATAGTAATTATGGTACAAGAGAGGTGGATTATACATTGTATCGTTAGTTAGTGGGAAGTCTAAATTATCTCACTACAATTGGGCCAAACATAACAGATTGAGTTAGTGTCCTAAGTTAATTCATGGTGAAACCTCTTGAAAGCCATCATAAAGCAGCAAAGCGAGTTCTTCGGTATCTAAAAGGAATTGCTAAATTAGGTGTTAAATATAATGATGATTTAAATTTTGACTTGGCATGTTATTCTGATTCAAATTTGAATGGAAATCTCGCTGACAGAAAATCAACTTCAACATATGCATTTTGCCTTGGATCCAAGATTGTTGCATGGAGTAGTAAGAAATATCCAATTGTTTCTTTGTTGTCGACTAAAGTTGAGGAGAAGTAGGAGAAGTAGGAGAAGGAGTGTTATCTATGAAGTAGTTTGGTTGAGATGAGTTCTAGAAGATGTAGGAGAAGTATAGAAAACACCAATTATTATGAAGTGTGATAACCAAAGCAATATCGAACTAGCCGCCAATCTCATGTACAATGCAAGAACAAGAAATATTGAGACACATTATCATTTTGTCAGGGAAAAGATGCAGTCCAAAGAAATTGATTTGGTTTATTGGAATACTAATGAAAATGTGGCTGACATATTTACAAAGACTCTTGGAAAGGAAAATTTGAAGTACATAGGAATCAGTTGGGTATGATAGAAAACACATTTCTCCATTAAAAGGGTGTGTCGGAATAATGTAGAAATCTAAAATATTATCCTAAATATAATGTTGGTTATGTTGTTTAAATTGTTTGCCTAAACTAATTGTTATTTCTTATATTCTAGGAATCCATTCAACAAGAATCAAATCCACTATATGTAAGAGGTATCTAACATCATGAATACAAGTGAGTGTAATCCTTCTTCACTTTTCAGAGTGTAAATACTACACACATATTTCCCATTTCATTGAATTGTGAATTTGAATAAGGAATGTAGTTCACACTCTTTAAAAGTAGAAATGTGATAAGTTCCATTACATTTTTTTTAAATGAAATGACATGTAGTTAGTTTGATAATTGTTTTTTATTTTAACGTGGTGTAAGTGGATTAAGAAAATATATGAATATCTTAGGAGATTAAAAGCATCTTCTCACATTTATGTTTGTTTCACAAATAGGGAATTAAATTAATAATTTTATTTTTATATTTTAATACCATAAAAATGATCATCTTACTCCCATTGCATGTATTTTAACTAATAGACTCTATGACTTTTTTCAGGGTATTTTTCTAGTTAATTTTAATCAAAATCGGGTAGAGACTTGTAGAAACTTGAGTTTACGTTGTATAATTTGTAGAATTTGAGCAGCCCAATGGTTTTTCAAGGTTTTGAATCCATTTATACATTCGAAAATGTATTTTAAACAAGAAAAAATCAAAATCTTTATTGGAATTGTATTGCTAGACTCGAGTGAAAAAGGCCATTTTTTGTATAAGTTAGATTGTACCATCAGAATGTGTTTTTTCCAATAAGATGCCTCCAACCTAGGATGGAAGAGATGTTGTGATGTCATGTTATGTTATATTATGTTTTCTAAACTTTTTGACTAATTTAAATTACATAAAAATATAACTGAAACTAAAATAAAATAATTATAGTAATTATTATAATTATAATAATTAATAATTAGACTAGCCTAGTCCCCATGGGAGCTAAATTTGTGATCAAAGTGATATGAAATCATGTAAACTAAGGGATTAAAGGTTCAATCCCCTCGAAATAACCCAGTCTATGAAGACGACGACCAATCGTAGGCCTGAGAGGTATAATGGTCTCAGGAGGAATTGACTCCATGTCACACAAGTATGAGACTCACCTAGTTTTCAATTCCTCTGGTATAAAAATAATAATAATTATTAAACCAGACTAGATCCGTCTTAACTTTGGATCTGTCATGCACCAAGAGGGATCATATCTCTCAAGGTGCAAACCTTTCCTCAATTTTGCAATAAAAAATGAGGGTTTCATCTTGAGAGATTTTATCCCTCTCAGCCATTGATAGATATGGAACTAACATGTATCTAAGATGGTATGAGTTAAACATGTTATATTAATATATTTAAGACAAGTTAAAAAGAATTGATCCTTATACTTTAATTTTTTATTTTATATATTTTACAAATTTATCTATTTTAAAGTGTTTTTGGTTAAATTTAGTTATTATTGTGTTTATTACTCAAAGTTATATTTATTATGTAGAGACAAACTTATTAACTCCATGGTTACACTAAAATTCATGTACTTTGTAGTGTACATGTGCCTCTCAGCTAGCTTAGAGTTTTCTCCCACTAGATTCATACTGAAACAAATCACCATATTCCTTGACAACATCATATTTGCACGATCTCCTTCTTAGATTTTGATACTAATGACCAAGTGAGTAGTAGAGAAACTAAACCCAATCAAACTTGGTTCAGTGTCTCCTACATCCAACCTAAACCTAATTTATACAAAATGTTTACATTTCTGCTAACTTTCCATGTTTTCCTTTTGTGTGTCCCACCAATGCATAGGAGATGCTTTCATTGCTATCTATAAGGCTTGTAGTCTCAAGTTTTTAGGTACCTGTGACTCAAAATCCTTTACAAAAGAATATACATATGTCACTCCATCAAATTTTGTGGTATTGTGTAGCTCTATTCCAACCCATTGAACTGCATGAGTAATATGTGCACACCTTCTAGTAGAAATTTCAAGTAATATTTGCTACTAGTTCTTGAACACTTCCCCTGAATCTAAGGGACAATAATGAATGTTACACGAAATCAAAAAACCATGTGTAGTTAGATTGACATAATCTTCCTTCGTGATGTCACCTTGTAAAGGTTTTCAAGTTCATATGCATTGAACTAATCTCTTATAGGTCCCACATAACAGTCTCTTTCTCTTGGGTCTAACGACGTAGTAACCCATAATTCTCCTAATTTAAAAATCATCTAACATTTATTTAGGTTAATTATGACCTATTTTTCAAAAGCCCAATCAATTCCTAGTGAAGTAGGATATCGGTTGGTATCATATACAATCTCTATTACTTCAAAATCAACAGTGTTTCTAATTCCATCAACGTTGACTTCTATACCTGTACTCTACCATTGGGAAAGATCTTGTATAGATGAGCTAATTTCAGTTGGAGGGGTGACCAAGTTAATTTCAACCTTCACATCATCTCCCATGTTTTATTAGTAAGGATATTCGCATTTAAGCTTAGATCTAGAATAATAGTTTCCATGTCATAATCCCCTATCTGTGTGCTAAATTAGAATTCTCAGTTTATCCTTTTGTGCGTAGCGTGCTTAACTTTTCATTAGTGGGTTTCTTCAATAGCTACTTCTAATTATTTTATGCATTGATTAATAATTTTGTGTAGTTTTTCTAAATCCAACTCATCCTTCATTAGTTCCAAAAAACTCTTCAGGAAATTATTAATTAGAGTTACCTCTTGAGCAAATTCCCTAGACTTAGATTTGTCAGATACAAGTGGCATGTCGTATACATGTGGTACCTAATGCATGATAGAGTTCGATGGGCCCCATTCTATCACAACTCCCTTCTGGCTTACTTTAATGCATCCTTTCCTTTTACTATATCAAACTTTGGGGTTGGCTCTACAACATTTCTTACCCATTGATGAGGTTGACTCCCTTGTTTAACCATGTCTTCTCTTGTCCTTGTTACTCCCCACATAAATTATCCTACTTGTGGATGGTTTATGTGCACTTTATCATTTACTATCTACATGCTCTAACCCCTCTTCTCCTACCACTTCGTAATTAGCTAATGATAATCTTTAGTAGCATGATCTAACTATTACAATATGTACAAGTTGTGCAAGGATTGGGGAAATCTTGCATATGTCCTAGCTATGTTCAATTATATAATATCAAGAGACCCCTAACTCTAATGAATTTTTCATGTCCTCTACCTTGGAATCTTGTTCCTCTTCCCTTAATTCCTTAGTTTCTATCTTGATGGGTGTAGGCTCCTTGTTAGTTATAAGTTTGTACACCTACTTCAGTCCCCTTAGTCTCTTGTATCCTATATGCATCAAAAGTGCACTTCCTCATTAGCTCCATTATGTAACATGTATGGATATCATATTGTTGGCTTAAGGGGGCCTCACCCAAGTTCAAAGTTGTTCATGCCAACCAACAAAACCCTAATTGCTAGTCCTTTAAGCAACAACCTACATAGCGTAGGCTACAGTCTCACCCGAAGCAGTATTGGAGAATGCTAGAACTAGGTTTTTGCATCCAGGGACATGTGATAAACGGTTCTTAGGCTCTGATAATTCAGATATTCCTTCATGTAGATCAATATCCTTCTAGGGCTTGTCACTATATCTAGGTCAATATGGCTTCTAGACCTTCGCGAAGGTCTACAATCAATCTTTGTGGACCTTAACTAGCGATTTATCTAATTTTGCGCATCAATAAACAACCCTAGATCTGAGTTCGCACAGATCTATCCAATTCATCAAAAAACATAGCTGAATTAACTATTATCTTCACGGAACCGGATAACTACTTAAATCATGCATTAATAAGACAAATTCAGTGACTTCGTACATCATTCATTCAGTATTTCACAAAACCATATCATTAATCGATAGAATATAACATAAACAAATTCAACAAAAACACACCGTAATTCTTTAAAAGCTTTCTTTATTGATCTTCAATGTTCAGATTGCAGACTCTTCTACCCTGCGCACTCAGTTGCAGGGGTCCGCGCACTCAACTGCGGACTCTACCTAGGCCTCCTCCACACTCAGCTGCAAGAGCCTTACCTTCTTCACCTAAGTATAGGAAGCAGATCCATCCTGCCTTAGTACTTGCCCAAGATAACAAAAACCTTTCAGCGTACCCAATTCTCTACCAAAAGTTATCTCTAAGACTTGCTATGAATCAACTATTTATAGCTTTCCTTCATACAACACCATGGTCCGTGGACCATGGAAGAATCTTAAAATTGACCAAAAACAAGGGCTAAGACCCTTTTGACTCCTATATATCTACGTGCTCCGCATCCACATATTGTGGAGACTTTACACTCTTTGTAGAAAAACTTTTACAAAATTGGGTTAAATTAACCCAAAAACTAACCCTAGGGACCCTATCCCAACAGACTCCCAACACAAAGATCGTGACTCATCCTTGAGTCACTCAGCTAGCACCGCGATCTTTCTTCGTAGACCACCCATCTCAACCTACATCACTGTAACTTCAACAACGCTCAACATTGTTGCCTACAATATTTCCTCAACCAATTTCTCCATTCTTGGTGATGCAGGAGCATCTGGACGACAGGGTGGAGACCGAAACGGGACACATGAGGTTTCATAAAAAGACTAAGGAGACTAAGCAAATCGACAGGGGACAGCAAGACTGTCAATTACTTTTAATTTAATTTTATTTTCTTTTGTCAGAATCAGCTACAGGTATTTAGAATCTCTGTTAATTCATTTTAACTAGTTTATTTTACAGCTGTCAGTGATTATTGTAACCAGTAGAATTAGTTTATTTACATAAAGTACACAGTCACCTTTGTGGGGACAGTATTAGAATAGTTAGGAGTCAAGTACAACCAAGAACTGAATGATTTCGGTTATTTAACTATTTTGTAAACGGTTGAGAACGGGTTACCAACCGAATCCTCGGGGAAAACAAAAGACGAGAAACAATCGCATTACGGGTTCAGTTCAGCAGCGAAGAAAATAAACAGAGAAAGTATTGTCATTACTTTTACAGAAAGAACTTCATTCCTCTGAATATTAAATTTTCCTCTTCTAGAAATTATTATGTATGACAGAGTAAATTCATAATCCTATGTAAATCTTTACTTCTGAGAATTTAAACATTTTTTTTCTGTACATTACTGTGATAAAAAAAAAATATAACAGTATCGAAAGACTGTAATCTACAGTCGAATATATGTAAACAAAATTGCACAGGTAAGTAAATATGCAGGCAAACAAGTTTAAGGAATAGTTTCCAGTCACCGCGCATATAGCGACCACATACAAGCAACAAAGACAGCTAACGAATCATGGAATAAGACGCAGGCAAACTACAGCAAGTAACCAGACAAGCAACGAACGTACGAGTCCGGGTAAGGCACCGAACCAAAACAAACATTTGAAATCAAATTCGAATATAAACAGTTGCATATATATATATTGTCATATCGGTCTGAATCAAAATAAATTAGTTACAGTCATCCATATGACGAGGGCCGAGACCCCTACGCTTTAAAACAAGCGTGACCACAAAACTTACAACGAGTCCATACATCGTATTGAAGACCAGTAACAGACCCTACAGAGGCCGAGCCTACTACAAACTATCGCAAACAGACAGTGCCGTGTAAGGCCAAAAAGAATAGAAGAGACCCTTTTCTTTTCCAACAAGACCGATAACATATCTACCTACAGGCAAACGGAATAACAAGATAAACAACAAGCGGAAAAGACTCAGAACTACCCGGGAATTGAGGCCACCGATTATTGCAGACAACCACAGTGCCGCCACCTGCAACACACCACATAACAAGCGCATGAGTTAGGGTTTTGGGAAGGGAACCCAGAAAACAAAACCGTGACTTATTAAGTGCCGAGCCTCAACAGAACAAAAAGAAAGAAATGGAATGATGTAGTTATGAGTAAGGGTTGCAAACGAGAGAGTTATTTACCTGAAGAGGAGCGGACTCCATGATATCGAGCGCACCCACCTGACCACGGAGGAGCCGAAGAGGTCAGTGAAGATTCGATAAACGAAAACAAGATTATAGCAGGGAGAGATAACTTACAGGTCGGGAGAGCTGAGCGCCAAGGCCGAGAGTGACAGGTCCTCGAATGCATATCGTTCTGGAGCAGAGTAAGGACGCCGAGGCATGAAATGACCAGACAAATACCATGTATTCACCAACATACCAGTACGCTTAGCTAAGGAGTAAATCAACAGAGAAAGCCGAGATAAAACCAGTGACAGAGACGCAGAACCAGAGCAAACTTACCACAGCAACCAAGTAACAGAGGTACCAGCGGAACTACAGTGGAACACCACATCCTCTGACCAGAAAATCACCAAAGACGACCACACACAGACGAATATTTCCAAACACAGAGCCGAACCAGAAAATCAGTTGCAGAGCGTCGAAGTTCCTAGCACAAATGACCAAAGCGCGAAAAGGCAACAACAATAAACCATAACAGAGAATTAGGGTTACCCCAGATCGAGACGGACAGGTGCCGGATGGAGGAGAGGCCAAGTACGAGGGGTATGTCGACCGGGTACAGAACAGTAAATGAGCAGGTCAATCATATCCGATTGGCAATAACAACCAAATCAATTCACCAAAGTCCGAAAGGTACCGGGCGCAGCGGAGTCGAGGCAGGGCCACGTGGACGGGCCGCATCAATTGGTATCAGAGCCAGGTTTTTTTTATTATTATCTTGTTAATTGTTAGTTAAGGGAAGATGGCAGAAGTACAAGCGCCAAGACGAGGGTGTGGCAGAGGTGCACGAAGAGGAGGAGGAGGAGGAGATGAAGGATTGAGAGAACAGATTAGAGTTCTCACAGCTCGCTTGGAGGCAGTAGAAGCGGGTAGGCGAAGAGACCCAGAGTTGGGAGATGAGAGTGAGGAAGAGACAGTAGCTGCTGCGGAGGCTTCGGATGAAGAAGCTCCTGAACTTAGATTGCTGCGATCAATTCTGTTGGCCAGCAGCAAACCAAAGACAGAAATTTCGAATTATGATGGTAGTCTGTCTGCTGATATTCTGTTAGACTCGATTAGGGAACTGGATAAATATTTTGAGAATGAAGAGATTAGGGAGGATAAGAAAGTTAAGTTCGCCGCTACTAAGTTGAAGGGACATGCCCTCTTGTGGTGGGATAATGTCCAGGCAGACAGAAAAAGATTAAATAAGACACCCATACAAAGTTGGGAGAGAATGGTAGCGAAACTGAAGGGAAGGTTTCTACCTAAAGATTATCAGGTTGACTTGTGTCGGAGAGTACAGAGTTTGAGACAAAAAGGCATGACTGTTAAAGAATACACTGAAGAGTTTTACCGAGTCAATTTACGTGCTGGTTACACGGACGAGACTCCAGAAAAGACAGCACGGTACGTTAACGGATTGAGGATGGAGATCCTAGATGAAATTAGTATTCTTTCCCCCAGAAATATAGAGGAAGCTTTTCAGAGTGCTGTAAAAGCTGAGGAGAAGATTAACAGAAAGCAAAATAACAGGAGGGGAAAAGGAGGTGGTAGAGGACGAGGACAGTCCTATGGACGAGGAAAGAGTACTGCAAATAATGAAGAAGGCAGTAGCTCGAGAACTTCAGGGACAGTTGACAAGGGAGACAGCACTAGAGGAGGTCGGTCATACCAGCGTGGAAGAGGGAATGGCCGCGGAAGAGGAACTGGTTTCCAGTGCTACAGGTGTCAAAAGTGGGGACATCGATCCTTTGAATGCCCAGAAGTAGAGCAGACAGGTCAGAGAGGAACCTATATGGTTCAACCAGAAGAGGCAGACACACAGCCACGAGAAGTGGAGGATGTAGCAGAAACAGGAGAGGCATTGCTCCTGAATAAAGTTCTGCTGAAACCAATCAAAGAAGTGTCTGAACCGACTCAGAGAAAGTCACTGTTTCGGACGGTTTGTAAATCTCACGGGAAGTGCTGCAAAGTAATAATCGACAGTGGGAGTACAGATAACTTAGTTGCCACTAAGATGGTAGATAAGTTGGGGTTAAAGCGACTAAAACACCCCACACCGTATAAGGTGTCATGGCTACAGAAAGGCCACCAATTGTTGGTTGATGAGTAATGCGAGGTGGAGTTTCGCATTGGAAAGTACCACGATACAGTGGTCTGTGATGTAATGCCCATGGACGTATGCCACATACTGCTTGGGAGACCTTGGCAGTATGACCGAAGGGTGACACACGACGGAAAGACGAATTGTTACAAGTTTACGAAGGATGGGGTTAAACATACATTAGTGCCCATCAAAGAAGAAGATGCAGTAGAATCTAGTGGGACAAAGGCGTTGTTATTGGGAGGAAAACAGTTCATCAAACAGATGGATGAAACTGAAGTAAATTTTGCAGTTGTAAGGAGAATGAAGCCAGTATTGCTGAGCTCAGAAAGGATAGAATTGCCTAAGGAAATACAGGAGTTGTTAAAGGAGTTTCATGATATTGCAGCAGAGGAGTTACCTGATAAGTTACCTCCTAAAAGAAGCATCAGCCATCATATCGATTTTATACCAGGAGCGAGTTTACCAAATAAGGCAGCGTACAGGATGATTCCAAAGGACAATGAGGAGGTACGCAAGCAAGTTCAGGAATTATTGGACAAAGGGCTGATCAAAGAAAGCTTAAGTCCCTGTGCCGTACCCACAGTCCTTGCGCCTAAGAAGGGAGGCGAATGGCGAATGTGTACAGATTCGCGAGCTATAAACAAGATCACCATCCGCTACAGGTTTCCCTTGCCTAGGATGGATGACATGATGGATTGCCTTAGTGGAGCAGCATATTTTACAAAGATCGATCTGAAGAGTGGGTATCATCAAATCAGGATTAGAGAAGGCGACGAATGGAAGACAGCCTTCAAGACCAATGAAGGGCTGTACGAATGGCTAGTTATGCCGTTTGGATTGAGTAACGCTCCAAGTACATTTATGAGACTGATGAACGAAATGTTAAAGGAATTTATTGGAAAATTCGTGATAGTCTATCTGGATGATATCTTAATCTTTAGCAGGACAAAAAGGGAACACCTTCAGCACATTCGAAAAGTATTCGAGAAGCTACAGCAGAACAAACTGCTGGTGAATTTGAAGAAATGCACTTTCCTACAGAAGGAGTTAATATATCTGGGATTTGTAGTGGCTGAGAATGAATTGAAAATGGACCCAGAGAAAATTACAGCAATCATGAGTTGGCCGTCACCAAAGAGTTTATTCGAGGTACGTAGTTTTCACGGTTTATCAAGTTTTTATCGGAAGTTTATTAAGAATTTTAGTGAAATCTGCGCGCCGATGTTAGAAACCATCAAAAAGGCCAGTCAACCGTTTTGCTGGACAAAAGCAGCAGAAGACAGTTTCCAACTTTTGAAACGAAAGATAACAGAAAGGCCAATCTTGAGGCTGCCTGACTTCAGCAAACCTTTTCAGGTTCGATGTGACGCAAGCGGGACAGCTATAGGTGCTGTACTCAGTCAAGAGGACAGACCTGTGGCATTCTTTAGTGAGAAACTAAACGAAAGCCGGCAGAAGTACTCGTCCTACGATAAAGAATTCTATGCAGTGGTTCAAGCCTTGAAGCACTGGAGGCACTACTTACTCGGCAGTGAGTTTGTCTTGTTCTCAGATAATTCTGCGTTACAGTATATAACGCAGCAACACAAATTGAACCACAAGCACGCCAAGTGGGTGGAGTACCTACAAAGTTTTACTTTCGTGCTGAAGCATATAAGTGGAACAGCCAACAAAGTGGCGGATGCTTTGAGCAGAAGAGTTTTACTCTTACAGGAAAGTGGCATACAAGTAATGGGGTTTGAATATTTGAAGGACTTGTACCAGATGGACGCAGATTTCAAAGAAGCCTTTGAGGCATGCCAGAATCCTGTTTTACGAAATACAAGCCCATGGCTGGATTTTAATTTACAGGACGGATTGTTGTTTCGTGGAGGACATCTATGTATTCCAGATTGTTCGATGAGGGAAAATTTAGTGAAAGAGAAGCATAGCGGAGGTTTGGCAGGACATTTTCGCATTGATAAAACATTGGAACAGCTAGGACACTTTTACTACTGGCCGAAGATGAGTCGAGACGTACAAAGGTATGTAACCAGATGTAAGATCTGTCAACTGGCGAAAGGGCACAGCCAGAATGCTGGGTTATATACGCCCCTACCAGTTCCAAGCAGACCTTGGGATTCAGTCAGTATTGACTTTGTCCTGGGATTGCCCAGAACCCAGCGGGGGTATGATTCAGTGATGGTGGTGGTTGATAGATTTTCCAAAATGGCTCATTTCATTCCGTGCCGGAAGACTAGCGACGCCACTTATGTGGCACACCTCTTCTTTACAGAAGTAGTTCGACTACATGGCTTACCAAGGACTATAGTTTCAGACAGGGATGTGAAATTTACGGGGCATTTCTGGCGCACCCTGTGGAAAAAGTTGGGCACACAGTTAAACTTCAGCTCCGCGTATCATCCGCAGACTGACGGACAGACAGAAGTAGTTAACAGGAGTTTGGGAAATCTATTGAGAAGTCTGACCGGAGAAAACTCACGATTATGGGATCGAGCTCTAGCCCAGGCCGAATTCGCTTACAACGATTCGCCTAACCGGAGTACTGGACTAAGCCCATTCCAGATATTGTATGGTATGCATCCACGGGGAGTACACGAATTGCGAGATTTAGGACAGCTGGAAAGGAGGAGCGCAGACGGGGAAGATTTTGCCGAGGCAATGAGCGAACTGCATGACAAAGTCAAGATGAAATTGCAGGACAACATGCAGAAATATAAACAGCATGCAGATGTCAAGTGGCGTGAGGTACATTTCGAAGTTGGAGACGAAGTGCTTGCGCATTTGCGTCGGGAAAGGTTTCCTAAGGGCACTTATAACAAACTAAAGTTCAAAAAAATCGGCCCATGCAAAATCCTTCGCAAATTTTCAGCGAATGCGTACGAAATTCAGCTGCCACCTGATATAGGCATATCGCCCATATTCAACGTGGCAGATCTGTTTCCGTATCATGCCCAGGCAGCAGACGAAAACATGGTACAGCCACAACGGGACACCAAGTTCGAGAGCAGTCTTTGGAAGAAACAGTTACCGTCAGTTAAGACTCACAAAATTGAAGGGATTATCAACACACAGGTAGCTAAATGGACGCGTAGGAAGGAGTATCTGCGCTATCTTGTCAAGTGGAAGGACCGTCCCCTAGAGGACAGTTCTTGGCTCGACGAAGCACAGATTCAAAAGGCAGGTTATTCGGTGAAGGAACTCATGGAACGGAGCCATGAGAACTCTCTTTTACCCCGGCAGCCTGATGCAGGAGCATCTGGACGACAGGGTGGAGACCAAAACGGGACACATGAGGTTTCAGAAAAAGACTAAGGAGACTAAGCAAATCGACAGGGGACAGCAAGACTGTCAATTACTTTTAATTTAATTTTATTTTCTTTTGTCAGAATCAGCTACAGGTATTTAGAATCTCTGTTAATTCATTTTAACTAGTTTATTTTACAGCTGTCAGTGATTATTGTAACCAGTAGAATTAGTTTATTTACATAAAGTACACAGTCACCTTTGTGGGGACAGTATTAGAATAGTTAGGAGTCAAGTACAACCAAGAACTGAATGATTTCGGTTATTTAACTATTTTGTAAACGGTTGAGAACGGGTTACCAACCGAATCCTCGGGGAAAACAAAAGACGAGAAACAATCGCATTACGGGTTCAGTTCAGCAGCGAAAAAAAAAATAAAAACAGAGAAAGTATTGTCATTACTTTTACAGAAAGAACTTCATTCCTCTGAATATTACATTTTCCTCTTCTAGAAATTATTGTGCACGACAGAGTAAATTCATATTCTATGTAAAATTTTACTTCTGAGAATTTAAACATTTTCCTGTACATTACTGTGATTAAAAAAATAACATTATCGAAGGACTGTAATCTATAGTCGAATATATGTAAACAAAATTGCACAGGTAAGTAAATACGCAGGCAAACAAGCTTAAGGAATAGTTTCCAGTCACCGCGCATATAGCGACCGCATACAAGCAACAAAGACAGCTAACGAATCATGGAATAGGACGCAGGCAAACTATAGCAAGTAACCAGACAAGGAACGAACGAACGAGTCCGGGTAAGGCACCGAACCAAAAACATTTGAAATCAAATTCGAATATAAATAGTTGCATATATATATATTATCATGTCGGTCTGAACCAAAATAAATTAGTTACAGTCATCCATATGACGAGGGCCGAGACCCCTACGCTTTGAAACAAGCATGACCACAAAAACTTAAAACGAGTCCATACATCGTATTGAAGACCAGTAACAGACCCTATAGAGGCCGAGCCTACTATAAACTAATGCAAACAGACAGTGCCGTGTAAGGCCAAAAAGAACAAAAGAAATCCTTTTCTTTTCCAACAAGACCGATATCATCTCTACATACAGGCAAACGGAATAACAGGACAAACGACAAGCGGAAAATACTCAGAACTACCCGGGAATTGAGGCCACCGATTATTGCAGACAACCACAGTGCCGCCACCTACAACAAACCACAGACCAAGCGCATGAGTTAGGGTTTTGGAAAGGAAACCCAGAAAACAAAACTGTGACTTATTAAGTGCCGAGCCTCAACAAAACAACAAGAAAGAAATGGAACAATGTAGTTATGAGTAAGGGTTACAAATGAGAAAGTTATTTACCTGAAGGGGAGCGGACGCCATGATGCCGAGAACACCCACCTGACCACAGAGGAGCCGGAGAGGTCAGTGAAAATTCGATAAACGAAAACAAGATTATAACAGGGAGAGTTAACTTACAGGTTGGAAGAGTTGAGCGCTGAGGCCGAGAGTAACACGTCCTCGAATGCATGCCGTTCTGGAGCAGAGTAAAGACGCCGAGACGTGAAATAACCAGATAAATACCATGTATTCACCAACATACCAGTAAGCTTAGCCACGGAGCAAATTAACAGAGAAACCCGAGATAAAACCAGTGACAGAGACGTGGAACCAGAGCAAACTTACCACAGCAACCGAGTAACAGAGGTACTAGCGGAACTACGGTGGAAAACCACATCCTCCAACCAGAAAATCATCAAAGACGACCACACACAGACAAGTATTTCCAAACACAGAGCCGAACCAGAAAATCAGTTGCAGAGCGTCGAAGTTCACAACACAAATGACCAAAGCGCGAAAAGGCAACGACAATAAACCATAACGTAGAATTAGGGTTAACCCCAAACCAAGGCGGACAGGTGTAGGACGGAGGAGAGGCCAGGTACGAGGGGTAGGTCAACCGAGTACAGGACAGTAAATGAGCGGATCAATCATAGCCGATTTGCAATAAAAACCAAATCAATTCACCAAATCCGAAAGGTACCGGGCGCAGCGGAGTCGAGGCAGGGCCATGTGGACGGGCCACATCATTAACTCACCATGACTTTTTCAGTTGTATTTGTATGACATTCCATCTTCTCCAAACTCTGGTCACTTTCAAATCAACCTCGTAGACAGTTCTACATGAGCTGGTCATTTTAGAAATTTTGGCATAAAAATTAAGTTTGTTACTCTGTGACAAGTCTGGTCATTTCAGAAATTTTGGCATAAAAATTAAGTTTTTTATTTTGTTACAAGTTTATATATCTTTATTGATAACAACTTAAAAGGGTCCATGGCCTATAATGACTAATTCATGCTAAGTGTATTACAAATAAGTTTTGTAAATATCTTTCAAAATAGAAGAACCTAGTTTCAAAAATAGCAAACTCTGTCTATGACCAAAATTTTGCCTTGTAAATTCTGGTTACAACATTGACTTTATTTGGGGACAATGTTTTGCCTACGAAACACTGAGAACTGTAGGCTAGTAGCCTGGTTGGGAATGGAGTCAAATTTGAAATCTGCCTACAATGTGAAATCTCCCAGTAAACTTATTCTCTAAACAATGGCGCTTTATCCATAAAATGAAAATAATGAACTAAAACCTTCCGCAAACTGAAAATTAAATGCTCTATGTCTGAACTTATTTATGTACAAATATTTTATGAACAAGTTAATTGATTTCCATCAAGTGAAATAAATTTTCCAATATTACCATTTTAGCATATGAGTACTTGCTCTCATTCCAACTCCTTGTTGAGATTTTAAAATAATTAAAATATATTCATTAAAAGAATTTGACGTGTACCCAGAAAGAGACACCAAATACAAAATGGGAATATTTTTTGGGCTGCAAATATACTCCATATATTCTGCTATAGGATCATAAAAAGCATGAAGAAAAATATCTTCTTTTTTAGCAGTGTTCTAATTTTCCCTTGGGTTGCATGACAAATGGTTTCTTTGTACAATTAGAAAAAAAAAAATTTCTTTAGAGATGTGCCTGCATAACTCCTTGTTCAATTTCTCACACACCTCTGCCGAAGCCAAATTAATCTGAAATGAAAATTTTGGACAATCTTACACGTGCTATTCCTCACTAATTTGATGATGTGATAAAATTTTGCAAGAAACAAGGAAATTTTCATCACTGTTAGCAAAATTCTTTGTACAATGTGACCATGAACCACCAATTTCAAGAGCATCATCTTCAAGAAACCCCATGTCAAAAACATTTATCATTTCATGAAAGGGAAAATCATCTATTGCACATGTACAAGTATCTCGTTGGCAAAAATGGCTTGACACCTTGGAAAACCCTGATCTGCAAAGTGTCATATTAGAAAAAGGGGAAAGTTTGAAGGTAGTGCATCTTCATTTTTGAACACATAAAAATTTAAATTAGATGGTTGTTGTTCAAATTCCTTCTCCTACTGGTTTTCTTCCAAATTTAAATTCAAATTTTGACCTAGAAACTTCCCACAGGTTGGAGGTTATCCTTAATCTCCTGGGCATTAATAGATATCTGCTCTAGAGTGCAAGGATTCCTCTCCCTGAGATGAAATTCCAGATCAGAATGATGGGCTGCTGAATAATATACCATGGAAGTAACTTCAAGAGGGAAGATTTATTTTGGCATGCTGAAGTAAAATTTCTAGAACCTCCTATTAAATTTGGTTATTGATTCACTATTGTTCCTTCGCATAGTGTAAAATTCTAAGAGTGGTTGTTCATAAGACTTATGCTTACCCCAGTACCTGATAAAAATATCTTGAAAATCCTACAATAAACTAATGGAACTAGCCCTTAAAGATTGGAACCATTGTTGAGCATCTTCTTTTAATGAATGAAAAAACAACCTCAAAACTACATCTTCATAAATAATATCAAATATGTCCAATACATATTGTTCTATTGTACCATCATTGTTTTCTCCACAATTTTTAGTAGAAACTTGAAACTTTTTGAAGGATAATCATGAAGGATCGTGGGAAACTTCATAGGTTTAAATATTTCCCTGATTTTGGACTGAATGGCATTGGGTTATTTGCGAAGCAAGGTAGTGACTATCGAAGGAGATGAGTCATAATTTTTATGTTCATATTGAAAATAGTGGGCATGTTCATGTGGAATAATAATGCAAACTTCCTCTTCCTCTTTGGAGTTAGGAAATGAACTCATCCCAAGATAAATAATACAGGAAGGGGGGAATCCTTTTTTTAATGAAGAATGTAGATTTTTGGTTTTATGATCATTGAGAATACAAAGAAGGAAATAATATTTTTAATGTGTATAGGAAAATAAATGACAATATTGATAAAAAAGAATAATAATTATTTGAGAAACCTTAGCATCTGATACTTGGTCTTCCCTTGTCGCTTCTTCATTTTTATCTACAAGATTTATTTTCCAATGAAGTCTTTGCCAATGTCATCGCCAGATGAGTGATTCACATCTAATAATCTAAATCTTGTTCTCCTTCAAGATGTATATTTTAAATACCCAGGGAAAAGTAGCTACATTTCTCCGTTCCTCAACAACGACAACAATTGATGTTGTTACCCTGGAGACAGTTCCTGACTGCAAGGGAACTAGTGCCCAAGACATCTACAAGGATTTAATATAAAAAATTTAAATAAATGTTAGGAGAGGGAAAAACCATGAGAGCTACAATGATTGCCCTAATTCAAAAACCTATATTTCAAAACTAGCTTGACCAAAAAAAATGAGGATTGCAAAATCTTGAATTAAAAAGATGACTAGAGGAAAATAAAGAGGGATGGGTTTTTAGCTCAAAAAACCTATCTTTCAAAATTAGCTTGGCCAAAAACAATGAGGTTGCAAAATCTTGAATTACAAAGATGACTAGAGGAAAATAAAGAAGGACAAGGTTTTAACTTGGGCATTCAAGAATCAAAACTTAAACCCTACTAAGAGAATTGTGGGAAGATTAGAAATGTAAAGGAATTTCCAGCATAGTGGAGCGCCCATTGAGACTTTTTCAATCAGAACATGAGTACCTTTCCTAGGAGAATTCATAATCAAGACTTAAAAATCCTGCAACTACATTATAATGATGCCAATAGAAGAAACCATTAAAAATATAATAAATACACATCAAAGAAAACATTTAGAATTTTCCCAAGAGCTAGAATCAAAATTGGTTTTATTGTTTTGTCTCAGAGAAATATTTCTTCATTACATTTCTTCTTGGAATCTATACTTTTAACACGTACAAAATATAATTCTCTTACTTTTATCTATGCCCTGGTCTAATTATTCTTGAATCAATCATAAACTGATTTGGTTAAAAAAAAAATTGTTTCTTTCTATTTTTAATAATCCCCTTTCCTAAAGATGGGAATACAACAAAATGAGTTATTAAAAATAACTAATATTTAAAGTTTTAATAGACCCATTAGAAGTAGATCCCACCCCTTTATAATAACATTTACAATATACACCATCAAATTAGATTTCGGCATTTCTACTCTATCATAAAGATACAAAACATCTCGAACTTTGTTTAATATGAATTGAATAGTAGTGTGGGCCTCCAACTTGTCATTATGTGCATTAATAAGCCATGCGTGGTTTTGAAGAAACTGGAAACCACTTTGCGACACCTTCAGTAGTGGTTTTGAAAAAATGAGGTAGGGGTGGCGCAATAAATCTTGACTGTCGATTACTTTTCTAGGTGGTTTTATGAAACAATTTTGCGACGCCTTCCCCTCCATTAAAATTTGGTCATGTAAACCATCACAATTTGATGATCTGGAGAAGGAATACTATGGGTCGTCGATTTGGGGCTCATCGATTTGTATTTGAATGTACATGGATCATCAATAATTAGGACATGTTAAAGGCTCAATTATAACCATTCATAATATCAGCCAATTAAGTAAGATTCATCCACGGTGCAAAGGTACACTTGCTAAATCAATTTTCATCTTCGTGATAAAATAATTAAATCACCATGGCTTTTCAATTGTATTTTTATGACATTCCATGTTCTCCAAACTCTAGTCACTTTCAAAATCACCTCGTAGATAGTTCTGCAAGAGCTGGTCCTTTCATAAATTTTGGCATAAAAATGAAGTTTGTTTCTATCGGTTAAATGTGACAAGTCTATACATCTTTATTGATAACCACTTATAAGGCTCCATTTCATACTGTGATCAATTCTAAAGATGCAAAGCGTATTAAAAACAAGTTTTGTAAATTTCCCTCAAAATAGAAGAACCTAGTTCTGTGACCAAAATTTAAACCATTAGAAAATTTGTGTTGGTATTTTTTGATGATCTACTAATTTGTAGCAAGTCTTGGAAATATCATCTTCAATCGTGTTGACATGTTTCTCAAACTATTGGAGGGGATACAATTGTATGCAAAATCATTTAAATGTTTCTTTGGGGTAAAGGAAGTCAAATATTTGGGTCATACTGTATCGCATGAGGGTGTTAAGGCAGACCCTAACAAAATTAAATACATCAAGAAATGGAATATACCCACAACCTTAAGGCATCTTTGAGGATTTCTCAGGTTGATAGGGTATTATCACAAGTTTATTAAGAATTTTGTTAAGATAACAACACCTCTTAATACATTACTGAAGAAAGCTACATTTTTTTGGACTCTAGAAGCAACTAAGTTCTTTGAACATATTAAAGAGGAAATTTGCAGAGTGTTGGGTCCTTCATTTTGTGGGAATGAAAATTTGGAAAAATTTTATCGGGTTTTGACTAGAAAATGGTTGCGTAGGAGATTTCCAAAGAAAGGAAAATGAATAAGTTAAGAACATCTAGATGTTGAGGATGACTGGAAAAAGGCACGCAAAGGAAACGAAAAGAGTAGTCAAGGCAAAGTTTGTAGAAACTGCCAAAGAAAGATAAGCACGCAAAAGAGTAGTCAAGGTGGAGTTTGTAGAAGCTGCTAAAGAAGAATAGGTGCATTAGAGTTTGAAGGAATCCAAGGCGAAAAGGTCCAAATCAAGCGAGTGGGACCACATAGGAGAATCTATAAATTTCGAAGGGAAGATAGCAAAAAGGGAAGGTTTTTGGGGGTCCATGTTGAACTGTTGTTACTGTGTGGTTGGAGAATTCGTTTCTGTTCATAATTCCTCTCTCTAAACTATATTATGTAATCTAATCCATGGGAGATTGATGCCCTTACTATGATGAAGATGTTGTTGTGATGTAATGATGAAACAATTCATTATTTATAAAAGGGAGTTGCAGTAATTCTCTGTGTTCTTGAAATGTGATGGAATGATTGACCCCTTTTAAATTTTTTCTTTTAGAGTAATCCATAATGTTTTTTTCCCCTTGGAAAAATTAGTAAGCCATAATGTTATTTTCTCTTTATATTTATTTTGTGGATCTATTCTTCCTGTATGATATATTTATGTTGATGGGGAACTTATGTTATGATTGCATGAAACATATTATCTATTGCATTGTTATATGACGCCTCTCCACAATCCCTTATTTCATTGAGTCTCAACATGCCTCGGGTGAGATGCTTCCCTTTCTTATTAAGCGAGGTGAAAATTCCAGCGTAATGATAGACTATGGTGAACTACATTGCAAGGGGATCTACCCAATGTGAAGTCCCAACTAGACCTCACACCATTTGGTGTAGGAGTCCCATACAGTCATACAGTGCGACCAATGTTGAAAGGTTTAAGGATTTCTTTTTTTATTAAAATTAATCTATTTTAAATTAATTAATTAATTAATTACTATTTCACCGTAAATGACTATTAATTAATTATTGTAATATGTTTCTAACACTCATATTTCTAAAAACTCTTTGACTAAGAATATAAAATTAATTTTATTTTAATATATATTTAACGTATATTTTAATTAGAATATAATGAACTATTTATATAGCTTACTCTAATTTTAACTTTTATAACTAAATAATATCTAACAATTTTAAATTAATTTATTCTAACAATTTTAAATTAATTTATTTTAATTAGAATTTAATTAAATAGTTTTTTATTTATAATAAACAATTTCAAATTAATCTATTTATTATTTACTTAATAATTAAAATGACCATTTACGTTAACAAGAATATTAATTAACTTATTTAAATAAATAAAGTTTATACCCCTTATCTAAGTCAAACTAGCCGTTTCTTGGTCCAATCTAGATGTTGTCATTCTAGCCGTTACTTGTCTAGAAAATTGGGTCATTGGATATTCTGCCCTATCTATTTAATGTGCAATGCAAGATCTGCTCACTCAACTTGTCCTAATGATGAACCACAATGGTTGGTTTGAAACGCGTCGACAAAAGTATCTCTATGTGACTTTCGCTGAAGAATCTTCTCGAAAATTGATATGGATCACAGAAGCCTCAATTCAATAAAGGTTTAAAGATATGCCTTGGTTACAACCCAACACAAGAGAACACAACACCATTTTGGGGAAACAAGAATGTGAGTTTTGTGGCACACCCAATGTAAGGTGTACGAAGGATACTTTCACAGTTGGTGAGAGAAACGATCCACTAGTTACAAAATTAATAGCACTATCATAAATGGGGACCCAAGAATATAGGGAAAGGCTTGTTGAATACTTGTAGATTATTCAACATAATAAATAATAATTGTTAAGACATAACAACACTCATTCAATAATAGGCATAGTTAAGAAGCAAAATAGTTCTTTAACTTAGTATGTAATTATAACAACATATACCATAAACATAACTAGAATAGTCCAACTACATCTACGATACATGTATGAAGAAGTGCCAACTCATTGAACTTCTGATTAGAGGTTCAAGATCCCAAGTACAATGTAACATAGATGAAACTCTGCATCCAATAGTGGAACATGAAGCCACAACTTGCTTCTCCAAAGAATGATCTATCTCTTATGTCTTACTAGAGAAGCCAAGCAATACCTCTAGAATCTAAGCCTTCCAAAAGCCCTTTGCTTGAGTTATGAGGAGATATTTATAACAAATAACAATGAACTTTGAGCTTCCTCATGACCCTTTGAATTCTATAGCTATTCATATTTTGTACATGACTCATTACATTCCAATGCATGGTTGTTCACATTCCAAATGTGTCCCTTGGACTTCATTACATATAATTTATTACATAAGACAGATTACAAATGAGACAATGACTATATAAGACAAAAATGATAATGGGAGAAAGAATCATCAATTGGATAATTCATTTGCTTCTACATGGAGCTCAGTTGTAATGTAAGTGTGCCAGAAATCAATGGAGATGTATTTGACCCAAATTGCAAGTCCCCAATGTAGTGTATCTTAACCTCCAATGCCTTTGTCAATATGTTCTTGGAGTTTGACTATACATTATTCCACAACCATGAGAGCTTCATATGAGCTTTGGTTGGTGCAGTGGCGTACTACAGAATAATGTCTTTGGTTCTCCAAGACTTCCCGTTCCATTTCCTATTTGATCTGTTCAATGTATTGCTGGATCTCCGGTAAGATGATATCCCTGCCTTTCATTGTTTCAAGTGTACCAATTGAAGGCATCCCAAGCTTCTATGTTAGAGACTCAAAATAATTGTTCAGTCGATTATATGCAACAATAGTACTCATTGAATATTCTCCAAGGTGCATCTAGTTCTGTTGATGGAGTTTCAACTAAACTCTATCCATCTCTACAGAAATCCTATCTTTCTTCTCCTAATGTTGCGGGGAATCTGGATACTTGGCAGTCCACTCCTAAAGACGATTGACTGCTCTATTTTCTACCTTCAATAGTTTCACCACTTCCTGTGCCTTCTTCAATATGCCAACAAGAGGATACACCACTTGTTGTAAAAGAATCAGATCATCATATAATCGTGCCATGGTGTCCTCCATTGGCCCCAATTCCTCCTGCATGGATGAATGCCACTCAACGGTACTGGATATTTGTGATTATAACTATTAATTCTTCGTTGCAAGATGTTCTTCCTATTGCTTCACCACAATAATACTCAGAATTAATAGCTTCTCTTCTCAGCCCAACATTATCATTCAACAAATACTCAGAATGATCTTGTGTTGTTGTAGCGGATTCAACATTTATTTCCATAATAGCTCTGGGATTTCTTTTGGTGTTGGAGGTTATCACCTTCTCTGTGGAAATTGAGACTGGGTTCTGAGGATCATTCAAGAAATACCTCTACCTTTGCTTCACGATCCTCTTCTTTATCTGATCGAATGTTATACTACATACATCCATGACTGTGTCAGTTGGTGGAGGTGTGATCCCCATTTCCCCAAATAGAAGATGACCACTTATGTGGGGAGGCTCTTCTAGAGATAGAAGGTACATTCTTCCTCCAATGCTTCTTCTTCCATTTCTTGAGTCAACTTCTCTTCTTCCAACCTCTGCTCTGCTTCATCCTCCTTGGACTTCCTCTGTTGTTCTTCCTCTATCCTTCTCCTCTCTTCTTCTTCTTCCTGTTGCTTCTGGAGCAGCTCATCCTATTTCATCTTCTCCTCTTCTTCTTCTACTTCTCTCCTCTCCTTCTTTTCTTATATAGCTCCTGATTTTAAAGGACCGACTTTGCATTTCTTGCTACTCTCACTTGCCAAATCATATATGATTCTTTTCTTGGGAGCGAGTTTCCTTACTTGAGGGGTTATTTGTTATTCCTCCTATATCGGCAATTCTTGAGTTGGTGGATCAAGGGGTGAATTGGTCTCCACCATTGGATGTGTCTTCATGTTTACATTGTACCAATTGGGCATTGATGAGTACCCTGTATTGTGACTAATCCTTTGACAATGTCACTTGACAATTCGTCTGGGATCATATCCATGAAAGTTTTTAGTGGAAAAGTGTCGGCGGTCCAGCTCCTGTATCTCTAAAGCTATCTATTTGTGGCTCTTTAACTCATACAATCTGATCTTTAATGGAAATATAGGCCAAGGGGATTTCTTCCTCCTGTGAAGAATTCCTCACATCCCTTGTCCAACTGATTTTCTACTTCTTGCATGACCACCTTGTTGGTCACATATCATGGCATAAGATGATGGGATATCTGACAATCGAAGCACCTAATGTATGTACCCTTGGGAGCTTCAAACGAGTCTGCGATATATCAGATTGAATCCTTTACCTAATTGGTCATGCAATGAGGATTGATCGCAAATATCATGTGAAAGATAACTGCAAATAAGTGCTCAACCAATTTTACATACACACCTTTGAAGCTTACTTTTGATAACACTCTTCAGTGGAAGTAAATTGGGAACTTCTCCTCAGGGGTCCAATTCCATTTCATTCCTGGGAACACATATTGTGCATAGAATCCATCTAAGATAAATGCATACATGCAAAATTCTCGTGCTTGAATCACTCTCAAAGATGTTTTTTCATGCCCCAACTGACGTTGCAACTCATATGATAATATATCCTCCCAATTGAAAAATCAGCCGTGTGTCACCACTATATTGAGTGTATGTATACAATTATCCTTGAACACCTCAGTGTTCTTGTGGCCATACAACCAACAATACATGGATATCAAATACTAATATACATCTGTGATAATTTTTGTCAGATAGACTGCAGATGGGTGATGGCGAAACTTTGAAAGCTTTCAACACCATGATTTGATAACGCCACTAGTGTCAAGGGTTTCCCATCTCATGTAGAATTTTCCATTTGCATATTGATTGGACTTGAGCATCTTGTAATATGTCTGCATGCCTTCACCAAAATAGATGGCGAATTGATCGCCACTCTCACTATGTAGCACAAGGTGAGAATCATCCATATGTGTAATGATCTATTCAATAATCTTTGTACATGGCATGACCGAGAATCTGCATGTGATCTTATGCATCATGGAATTCTTGATGTTGACATATGCATGCAAATCTTATAATTCCCTAGTAAACTTTTCTTGCATGGATGTGTTGTATATTTTTCTCCATGTTTTTAATATTTTAAACTAGGGTAAATTTCCACATTGGACAACTCGTATGACCGAGATGATGCTTGCATTAAATTCCTCTTTTCGAGAGGACCAAAATCGGCCAAAATATCACCCTATTTGGTTAAGTGAAAGCTGATTTTTGAATTATTTTATTCATACATGTATATGGAATGGGTTGGCCCTAAGCACATGTGAAATTGGTTAGGTTGGCCTCAACCCCAAGTGGACCCTCAGGAAAGCCTATAAATAGAAGCAACCTCAAGTTCATTTCATCATATTGACCAATCCATCTTATCCATCTTGTTGAAAATGCAACAAGATGATGGAGCTTAGTGAAAAGAAGTTGCCTTCACTAAGTGGTCTCGCAGGCTATTTTTGGTGCAAAGTCTATTTTTAGACTATGTGTATTTTTAGACATATGGATCATGGTCTATGAGTTGCAGGATTTTATTTATGGATGATTAGTCATGTTGGTAAAAATAGATGGACCTCTATTTTTAGACATATGGGCGAAGTCTATTTTTAGACTGCCAGTCTAAAAATAGAACAGTCGAATATTATTAGCTCTTAATAATATTTGGACTATAAACATTATCTTATCCCTTGCAGCACTTCAGTTCGAGCTACGGATGTGGCACATGCAACTGCCAGAAGGAAATACACTTTTCCTATGGGTTATTTGAGCTATTGCATGATGGACTTCAGTTAGAACCCAAGTGATTGAGTTTGGTGGAGTTGATTGAGGAGTTGATGGAGTTGTGTTCAGTTTGACTTAGTTGAACTAGTTGTATTTAGTCTAACTGACAAATACACTAGTGATGAGTGGTGTGAACTAATTATTAATTAATTCACTAATTATTAACTCATAAATCAACTAAAGAATACATCAGTTAACTCAGTGCATGGACAGTTCAGTGGAGACAAGTGTTAGAGGTGAATGAAAGGGCAAGACAGCTGTCAGTTGTGACTATAGTTGTGCATGATATTTGCACAATCAGTGGATTGAGATTGTCAATGAGGATTGTGTAGTGTTACACAAGCGAAATAGGAGTTTGGTTCAACCATTCTCATTCCATTCTCATGCAGGATTGCGCGGTGGAGGCAGGCAAGCAACGGAGGAGATTTGAACGTGTGATTGATTCAGATCTGAGCTAGTTTGTGTGTAACAGGTGGAGATAGTACTGAGTACTTGCGAGGAGTATTGTACTATGTATTGTTACATGTTCTCAATTAATATAATATACATATAGTCGGGGGTTTTCAGCTTTATGCTTTCCCCGGGTACATACTGTGTTGATATGTGTGATTGATGCTTCAATGTGCGCATGCAATTGTTTCTTAATTCTGCAAAATTGATTATCAACGTAGAGGAGGTTATGTATTATGCATGATTCCGCAAATAGTGTATAATCATGATAATCTCTATGAATAAGTGTCATATTATTCAAAATTTCTACAATTACTTGTTATTAACACACCCGAGCATGAATCCTTCACAAATTTGAGATCACATGATTCTGGTTTATGTGATATTGCAACGTTGGCTGTTAATATATTGCATGGTTTGGAACCCCAAATGATTAAGTCACTGAATCTTCTAAAAATGCGGCACACACCATTTATGGTTGCATTAGATAAGGTGGATAGATTAAATGGTTGGAAGACTCACCTAAATGCTCCAATAAGTACAACCCTAATGCAACAATCAAAAGATGTTCAAAATGAATTTGAACAGATTATTACAAAGCTCAAGGAACAAGGAATAAAAGTAAAAAATCACTTTAACTTGTATTTCATATTCTGATTTTTGTACGCTACTGTCATTTATACAACCAGCATATGTACGTGACTTCAGTGAAAGCAAACAACGTATATCCAATTAACTAATTCTTCATACGTTCCATCAAATCTTTATATTTAACCAACACATTATTAATTTCATCAAACATATAGTATGCATTAAAGAGAAGAATAAACCATCACACATAAGCAATACAACAACACATGAGAACACCAAGATTTTTAGGTGGGAACCCAATGTGGGAGAAAACCAACGTTGTCATCATCTTTGTCTTCTTTCTTATTATACAAAGAAAATCTTTTTACAATCTTGTACTAGTGCAATCTCTTACCAGCACGCAGGGACCCACCTGCAGGAGGCTAAAACCTCCACTTGTTCTCCAGCTCCTACTGGAAGGGAGCTCCCACCCCCTTATCTCGTTTACCAACTCCTATTGGAAGGGAGCACCCACCCCCTGAACAAATTTTCCAGCTACCACTAGAAGGAAGTTTTGACTCCCTTATTGAAGGCTTCAACCCTCAACACCTCTTGTGGACCATGTTTCATAATATTTCATACTGAATCTACTTGACTCAAAACATCAAAACTTGTAGGCCACCTTTCATCAAATTTTCACCCTGGACCCATTTCCAACATTAAGCCCAAACTAAGTAACAATTCCGAAACCAAATATTGAATCAAATCATCCAATCACTAAATCAAATGAATCATTATAACATCAACAAACCAATCATTGAATCTCAACCAACTATTGCAACCAAATCAAACCAATCCATAACAAATATAAACCATCCATATCAATCATTATAAAAAGTACACAAAACCCATAAACTAGCAACACTGAAAACCCTGACCACATATATTTCAAATTGTATACGCTCCTGTTTTGAATAAAACCCATGTATATATGTGCTTCTTCTATATAACACCTACGTACAAATCTCAAATTACTGACACTAAATCATTTAGCTAACTAAATTACTATAACACTCAACCAACCATTGAATCAAGTACTAAACCATTCACAAATCACTGAACAAATCACAAATCACCAAACTGTAGCATCATTACTAACCAAGATTCCAATCATGAACAACCAACCCAATCAATACTATCAAACAAAGATCGACACGATCAAGGCTTCATCGATAGATAACAACAAACAGAACAAAGCTCATCAACTGTCATCATTTATCAACACTGCAAACCCTAGAACATATACGTGACATCCATGAAACATATCAGTGTATGTATGTGACTACCGTGCATAACATCCACGACAAATCTTAAGACACAGAATAAATTCGCATAATATATACACGACTATACAGAACCAGATTCACGTATGTGTGTGACTATACAACAACAAACTATCATACTTATATGAAATTACTGAAACATACTTTCACTACAACCACAACACATACTGCACATACTTCACTGTCACACATTCATATCATTATCATTATCACTACAGATATACCATTTTTAGCTACAATGATAAGCATATCAGGCAAGTATATTCATTAGTCTTGACTACATTTTTAGATCTATCGTATCTGAGTCATCTCCTTGCTTTCTGGTGCATCTATGTTTTAGATCAGATTACACATGAATAACCCAAAACTTGCACACATAACACCTTGATCTCCATCTCCTTATATAGATTTAACCTTAGCCAATACCTTAGGTAAAACCCTTGGTAATGTCATTAGTATTCTTTGAAGGGATCAAATAACTGTTGATGTTCCAATTACTATGGGCCAATACCATGTTGACGACCCCTGGTATCCATAATTCCATGGTTCAGATTTTGTATGCGATTCTTACTCACAAGACCTGCATATGTACGCAACCCTTCTTCACTGGAACCACGTATACTTTCTCAAACTATACTTTTATCATCCATCTGTCATTGAACTGTCCATGTCACCTATAGCATCGTACAAGTCTGCATTAGCTCCACAATCATCAATGTTGACATCAAGTACATCTTTATAAGTAGGTTGCCATCAAGGACAACACATTAGCCATAATGCCAACAATTATTATTGAATATACTCCAACATTTATGTGACTTCTACGTGTCTTGAATTTCTCATAGAGAAGGGATTGTTGCTAATAGATCAACTACCATATATGTTTTGTGTTATAAAAAGGGCAATTACATGCTAATATGGAGGTGCCTAAATTAATTATATCAACATGGAATTTACATATAGTCATATTCTTGTGAAGATTTTCTATTGGATAAATGTGAAGAAGAAACTCTTGAATCTCAAGTTCAAGAAAAAATACATAAGCCCAATAATGTATAAGTTCTTTGTCAGCAAACAAGAATAAGGAAGCCTTCCCTTAAGTTGCTAGAACCATTAGAAGATTTTATGCATCAATAATTAGATCATCTCAATATAGTGAGTTATGAATAATTGAATTATTTACAACATAGTCTGGCCTTATTGGAAAAGAATCAATAACCATGGATCCATTTCCACTATCATGAATAGTACAATTTCCCAATCAGTTATCTCAACAAATTGTTATCAATGTTGTTGGGTATTTGGCTAGTTTCATATTAACATGTGTTCGGTTTGAATCCACTAGGTGGGGCACACTAGTGTATGCCGATGGATTCACTAGTACTGCGTTCCATGAATATGGGGAAACATCCCTTGAGTTTCTCGCAAAGTTTTCCTTGAAAAGATATTAACAATACAACAACTTGAAATTGCTAAATAATTTCGGTTTTGTACTAGCAAATATCACCACTTAAATGTAACCTTTTCACTATTACTTGGGAGGTATACACTGATTGTGTATGGATTTTCAATCATTGCAAGCGAATAATAGTCCATGGTAACTGTATATTGGAAACAATGCATAATTGAAAGAAGCATTTAGGTAATGAGATGTAGATTTGGTTGAGTAAACCTCCTATAACATCATCTAATCTTGGAGAACAGTTGAGGGAGAGGCACCTTAATGAGCAATGTCAGCAAGATTCACAACATACAATAGAACAAAGACTGAATTAGCTGATCCTTATAATTAAAAAATTCAATCATTAATTAAGACACCAATTCCTTTCCTTGTCCAAGGCTGAACTAAATAATTTCCCTTAGTCATGTATATGTAAGACCGTTCCAAAAAGTAAAAATCAGTTTGCATTAAAAATGTTTTACCTTGTACCAAATGGAAAAGGAAAGTACAGGGCCCAACTTTAGTGCTTTGAGCGATTCAGTGTTTTGCGACAGCTACAAATATTATAGCGCATCTCATATATCCTTCCACCTCAAACTTATGATTTGGGCCAAAACGAGAGTGACATTAGACGATAACATCCAAACTTGTGGATGTGGAAAATATAGGAAGACAAAGGATATGAGTCAAAACATCCAAATTTTTATGGGACCTATATGCAGAGTTATTGAAGCTCCAGGCAATGCAACTCCATGCTTACAAGGTATCAATGCTCTCACCATGGCTTGAAAGGTACCCATGAATAGATATAGAAGAATTGCAATATGTTATAACTTATCGTGGTATAGATATAGAAGAATAATCAAAAGTAGCATGAGAGTACACTTCTTTGAAGCCTACTGGACTCATCACATCTGTACTGGTGGAGCCATTGTCAGAGATAAGGTCTCTCCTCGTGTCTTTGTAGATGTTTGGCAAACCTTCGTCCATTATTTCAATCACTGATTGAGGCACTGGTGGAGCATTCACTTCAACTGAACCTTCTAGCATTTTCACAACCAGGCCCATGTATGGTCTCATGTTCACATCATCTTGGATGCACCAGAAAGCCACACGAAGAACTCTTATCAATTGAATCTCATCCAGCTCTCCACAAAGCCTTTTATCCGCTACTTTTGATGCATTTCCCTTCATCATCTCCTGCAAGCAAATCAAGGAATCAGATTTCTCAGAACGAAAGCACTGCTACCATTAATGCATTTTCAATTTTGAAATTTGGAAGATGGACCAGAATAAGCAAAAGCAAGCATATACCTGAAAAGCCCATCCCGGGAAGAAGAAATTTTCAGCTCCAAGCGACATGTCAAGATTTCTTCTTCCTCCTATGATTTCCAGGAGGACCATGCCATAGCTGTAAACATCAGCCTTGACAGTGATAGGGCGATTGGTGACCCACTCTGGAGCAAGGTAGCCTCTGGTACCCCTCACCATTGTAATGACATGGGAATGCTCCCTTCCCATTAGCTTTGCCAGCCCAAAATCAGATACTTTAGCGCAAAAGTTCTCATCCAGCAAGATGTTCTCAGGCTTGATGTCGCAGTGTATGATCCTATCCCTGCATTGCTCGTGAAAATATGCAATTCCCTGAGCTGTAGCTAAGGAGATGCTGTAGCGAGTATCCCAATCTAGAAACCTTGGATCATTCGAAGAAGAACGGAATATCCATCTATCCAGGGATCCATTTGGCAGAAACTCATAGACAAGGAGCCTAAAATGAGTAATTTACAAGTTAAATTTCAGTAGTAGTTCTGTGATCCAGACTTTAGCAGGGATTTGTTACCTTAACATGTAATCTGGGATTCTGGCCTATTCTTTGCTAAGATGAAGATGTCAAAAATCAAAGGGAATGCGAACAAACACTCACCTTTGTAATCCCTCGGAGCAATATCCACAGAGACGGACTAAATTTCTATGGTGAATGGCACCAATCGTTGTCACCTCTGTTTTAAATTCCCTCTCTCCTTGTGGCAGCAATCTCTCCAACCTTTTCACAGCAATCAAAGTTCCATCTGAGAGTGAACCCTTGTACACAGTCCCAAAACCTCCTGCCAAAGCGGTCTCCCATTAGCACAAAACAAATTTTAAAATCAAAACCTTTATATTCTGCAGATAAATTGTTAGGCTTTCATACCAGTTCCAAGCCTCTCTCTGAAGTTGTTTGTCGCAATCTGCAGATTCACGAAGGGAAAATTCACAGGAGTCCCAGGAACAAAAATGGAAGCATCCAAGCTTCGTCTATTTTTCATCATAATTATGCTGCTACTGCAAACAAGACAAAACACGCACACCAGAAATACAGCACCAAGAATAGTTCCTAGAATAAGTATCTTCAGATGGGATTGATATTTCGAATGCCGGAGAAGGTACCCATTTGAGGATCCCATTCCGCTATTATTAATGAGGCTGACTTTCATGAAAAATGTGTAATTGGGATTTTGCAAACCTCCAAAAAGAAGGTTTCCTAGTGTCCAACAGTAGGGTTTCAGGTCAGAAACCCCATATACAGAAGCTACACATGAGCAATTAGACAAGCAGAGATCCCGACATGCAGACATTGCAGAAATATTTCTGTAATTGAAAATGACTGAACTTCCACCATAGTAATTTGTTTGTGGAACAGTCACAATCTTGTACCTTGATGACTCATTATTAATATCGTTGACGCAATCTGGTGAAGAATTTAGAGGCAAACATTCTAGAAATGGTCTACTTGAATCAACTGGATTTGATCCAGGTGGGCAACTGCAATGTGGGTTACCCTTAGCATCAAGGCGACAGATACCATTCCCACAAATTCCAGCAATACTACAGGGATTCGAAACTGCAACCCAATCTACAATCCAGCTGGAACTGACATTAGCATCCCATCTGTACAATCTCAAATTGCCGTCATGTTCGAGAGTGATCCGCCTCAACGCTCGACCATCCTGAGCCAAACTATTTTTGTTATGATAAATATATACGGACTCCTTTGAGGGCTCACCAAAGCTCATGCTAAAACTTCCAGACAGATTGAGGAAAGCAACCGCAGAACCGGTCGCGTTGTATATCATGGGCCCTGACCAGTATGAATAATTGAAAAAATCATAAGGGACATTGTAATTCAATGCAATCTTCAGAGATTCTGGCTCTTGCATTATTTTGAGAAAGTAACGGCCTCTAGATACATCAGTAGAAGAATTCCAGCTGGTGAGGTTTAAAGATTGTGTCAATTCTTGTCCTGGTAGTAGTGTGTCTGTTGGAGATGCAAAGCTTTGCCAAACAATGTTTGAGTCGGAGTTGTAGAGAACAAAATTGCCCGAATCTTGCATCTCCCCTGACTCAACAGACAATCCAGTGGTCTCAGCCATCCAGACTGTTGATTGTCCATCTCCCAGTTGAAGATTTCCATCTTGGCCAAGAGTGAGGAATCCTTCTTCACTTACTGGCTGGTCTCTGACAAACCCAAAACCGCAAACCTTCAAATTTAACAGATACATAGACAATACAATAATAAAAGTCGATCATCGCTGCAATCCAAGAAGTTATGCATCCAAACAGGAAATTTCACGATATAAAGACACTACCGTAACATATATGAAAGATGAATTGGCTAATACAAAAGCAATACAGTAACAAACATAAGAGACGAACGTAAAAATGCAAAAACAGAGGGTGTATTTTTTGGGGGCTATTTTTCCATGCATTCCAATTTGAACATTGCTGACTAATCTCTGTACTTGATGATAAGGAATTGGCATTCATGATTCCCATCGACCCGATTTGGTTATCTTTGGAAATTAATATAATTCCTACTGCTTTCGTTCTCCCTGTCATTTTACACACCTTCACAGCAAATATTAAGCACCATATAGTAAGTTACTGATTCACTTACTGCGTTTACATCTTCTCTTTTGAATGAGAATAAGATAATATTCAATGAACAGGACAGAAAGAATCAAACATTCACTTACGACATGATGTTTAATATTGCCCACCAAATATGGTACTAAGGCCAATGATCATGCCTGGATGAGAAAAAGAAACTGCTTGGCTGCATGTCAGCCAAACAACAGGAACGATCTTCTCAAAAGCTATGATTAGGACCTTACGCTAAATGCAACGACAGAGAGTTGAAGGCTGGTGTAACGTGGCTGGCTCATCACAGTCCTATATTAATGCATGCACCTCAGATGCTAAATTCAAATCCTGCTGCTCAAATCTTCATTCATTCAAAGATGATCGAGATAAATCTCAGGAGGAGTAAACAAGTGAAGTGGGCAGGATGGGGCAAAAAGGACTGCAAGGAATTGAAAGACATCCTCGACAAGATGTTGAGGCTACACAGGTACCGGGTTGAAATGGATGATGTTATGGTGAAAAGGAGAGATAGCTATAGAGGAGATGACTCGGATGGCCAAACCAGCAATCTACACAGCAGACAATCACCAGGCCTTGGATCCTAATTGGAATTTGGTGGGAGTTGGAGGGTAGACTTTCTCTGGTACAGGTATCAAGAAGCAAGAAGTTCAGATAATGAGTTATGAGCTCTCGTCTGCTGTTCTCAGATCTTTGTAATTTTTTCCATCTCCTAAGGCATGTACTGAGCTTCACGAGAGAAGTAGCAACACCAGAATTGATGATACTCTCCCATCATTCTGTGCAGTGAGCTTCACTGGAGAAATAGCTACACAAGATTTGATGATTTCCAAGTAGTTCGTTTTTTCAAATTTTTGAAATAAGATTGATTAGCAAGTTCCTTATACTTAATTTTAAGCTAAATATAATAGACATCTTTATCTCAATTACAGATTCCAGACATCCCAAAGAGAATAAAACAAAGTTAACTATTGGCTTTTCTCCATGCCTGGATATCGGCATATGCAAGCTCAAAGAAATGTAATACTGTTTAAGAAATGTAAATCTATTTGAGTTTAGATCAAATTTAAAAAGGAGAAGCTACTTAAAGCAAGCACCTTCATTTGGCTAAGTATCGCCGGGACTTGCACTCAGTCCAAATAACTTATTCTTGAGGGAATCCAACCTTGGCAGGTGGCAGCATGCCACCCAACAACCCATCAATAAACAGATTCTTATGTTAATAAGAGGCATTTTGGTTTTATGTGGGGTAAGTTTTCACTTAGTTTGTACGATAGCGTGAAAGGAGTTATTCACCATTGGCTGTATCTCTTGAATCCTAATGGCATCAAATCTCTTTTAACGATAACGACAAGCACACAAAATGTTGCAAATAAAAATGCAGAGTTGAACATACCTATTTGCCATCCAAACAGGTTTGTTATTATTGCCGGGTATGCCTACATACAGAATGCCCAACACATACAATTGGCGAGACACAGGATAAAAGCCTAATGCAAAGGTCCCATTCTTGGACATCCAAAACTCTTGCCCCTTCACTGAAATTGTGGAATTGAGTGAAACCCGACCCGTCGTCATCTCACCCTGAAATTGCAAGGAGGGTGGTATGAAGCAGGTTATCATGAACGTTATTAGGGCTAAATATGAATACATTCCTGCTACTGAATCAGTAAATAATGATTCTAATAATAATGGCCTCTCTATCAATGCAATTCCCACTTCTGCTTCCTCCTCCACTGCCACATGTATCACTCAGTTTATGCATGTATATATAAGAATCAAAACCAGAGTTTGAACTGATACAACAGCAATGTCCAATCTGATCCAGACTTCAATTCCAAAAGGTCGATTTTGAATTGCATTAAATTGGAAAGGGGGATTTTGATTATTGGGCAGGCGGAGGGTTGTACCAGACATTATCTTGAATCGCCCTCCATTGTCAAAGAAAAGTGAAGTGGGGTCTGAGACAGAAACCGCCCCATGTGGGCAAGCCGCTTGGGCTACGTACCCTCTTATTAAAATGGGCCTGAAGCTTCTCGCAATTACCAGGATGATTGCTATGTTAAGCAATGAAATGGAAGAAACGGATAGGAATGTGACTTGTAGATTGAATGGGCTTCTGCCAGACAATGCATTCAATTTTCGTGTTATACAACAGAAACAGATTAATCAAATCAACCAGATTGATTGAAGGAGAAAAGGGGCCACGGTGGCTGTGGGCTGTATACGTCTGCGGTTTGGTGAATGCAAAAAGTCTTCAGTTAGGTGGGATCGTCGGCAACCATGAAAATTAATGACAGAGCTACGGGGACAAGCTGCCAAGTGGACTAATGGCGCTGCTGCTTATTTTGAAAAGTGGTCCGAGGGTTTGTCTTCCCGAGCTTGATGTCAGCTTGCATCAGTAGAGTAGGTTATCATCTCGTGGCTTTTCAAGATTGGGAGTTGTCTAATGAGGTAGAGGAATTGCTGGGAAGGTTAAAACGCATCGGAATCCAGGAAAAAAATTCAAAAAAAATTGTAAAGATATTGATTGAATCGTATTTTTGATGGTGGAAATAGATTCAGCACCATAAAAAACGTCTAGGGCACTTAAGATTTTGAAGTTTAACAACTATAACTTGAATTTTCAAGAATTCTGGCCAGATTTTCTCTAAATATAACTGAAATTTTCAGAACTTTTCAGACAATTCCTCTACCTTGATAAACTACGGGTTCAAAATTATCCTACCATGCCATGCAATTATTGATGATATTAAAATAAGGGGATTTTCAATACTTGCCCATGCAATTACATGCAATTATTGATGATATTAAAATAAGGGGATTTTCAATACTTGCCCTGCAACGATTGATGATATTAAAATAAAATGCAGTTGTCTATAATGAGACTTTTTGAAAGCTTTTCTGGTGGATTTTTCTGGTCAAAATCCGGCCGCAATTTATTGGAATCGCAAGTTTGATAACTAGTTTCTGCGCAATCTAAGGGTCCCAGGGGTTTTTCAGGGTGTTGAATCCAAATATGCAGTCAAAAACCCATTTTAACTGCTAAAAATCAAGATTTAACCTCAATTTCTTCCACCGGATTCTGTCACCAGAATCTCCAAAAAATCGCATTATAGACAACTCCAAATAAAATCACGATTTTCACTACTTACCCATGCAATTACATGCCATTATTGATGATATTAAAATAAGGGGATTTTCAATACTTGCCCTGCAACGATTGATGATATTAAAATAAAATAACGAGATGATAGATATTAAAATAAAATATCGAGATTTTTAATTTCGTGTCCATATTTGGTTTTGAGGTAAAATTTTAAATTGTTTTAATGGGGTAAAAGTTCATTGATGTTTCTGATATTGGGACAGAAATATAAGTTTACACTTTATCAAGAAGGTATCTTTCTTTTCAGCTATCAATTTATTGGATTTAGAAGAATTTTTGTCGAATTTTTTCTAAATATGATAAGAATTTTCATAATTTTTTTTTAAGACAATACGGTTTCAAGATTGTCCTGCCATGCAATTATTGATGATATTAAAATAAAGAGGATTTTCAATACTTACCTGCAACGATTGATATTAAAATAAAATAACGAGATGATGATATTAAAATAAAATATTGAGATTTTTAATTTCGTGTTCATATTTGGTTTTGAGGTAAAATTTTAAATTGTTTGTGGGTTAAAAGTTCATTGATGTTTCTGATATTGGGACAGAAATATAAGTTTACACCTTATCAAGAAGGTAGCTTCCCTCTCAGCGATCAACTTATTATTAATTGCGTAAGTCGAAACGGTCCATATAATTTCATTTTCGCGTGATTTAAAAAAATCTAGTTGAAATTTTAAAAAATCCAGGTCACAGCAGAGTGATACTTTAGAATTTTGAATGAAGTTCTTGAGGGTGGTTAATTTACTTTTACCTTAAAAAAAATCAAACACTTTCATATTAAATTTCTTGAAATTTTTTATCTTAAATTCCAAAAAAAAAACAGCATTCAATCAAAATTGTTATCTAATGTCATTATTTATTTGATATAATTTTCTTCCATTCAAAAATAATTTTTATTTATGGTGTAAGTCAAAATGGCTAGACAATTTCATTTTCACTTAATTTAAAAAATTTAAGTTACAATTGTCAAGCTTCAGAATTTTGAATAAAGTTTTTGAAGGTGTTGAATCTATTCTGGCTATAAAAAAATATATATATATTTCAAACACTTCCACATCAAATTTCTTGAAAAAATTTATCCCAAT
>APFE031136520.1:3431-26178 GCA_000404065.3 Pinus taeda | reverse complement strand
ATATATATAACACCCAGGTTCATCGTTACAAGAATATTAGATTGGATCACTAAAAGCGATCAGATCTTTTCATGATTTCCTCTAACAAAAGCCCTAAAGCTCGCTAAATGCATACATATGGCAGACAATTACATTAATTAAGTCTTCTAGAGACTTAGCTGTTCCATCAAACTAGCTCTATTTTAAACAGAATTCCTGTTTTGCTCAGATGGTCCATGTCCTCTTCCTTGCTCCGCTTTGGATTCCTTCTTTAATGATGAGCGTTGGATGCTCCTAGATAATACTCTAGAGAAGTAAAATATTATTCGCTGTGGATTGACTAGTTTCTTGATTTTTTGTTTATGTGGTATCTAGAAAATTCCAAGAGCAATGTTCATGATGGCAGTTGCTGAAATCCTGGAATTATTGCTGAAATCCTGGAATTATATTGTGGGATTGCAGTGCTCCATTTTCCATGTTTTTAATTCATCATCCAGAAAAACATGCTGAAACTTTTTATGGGATAATTGTTTTCATCCTATGTTGCAGGAAACGTGGTATAGAGGTCTGTCTCCATACTGAAACATGTATGAAACGCGGAAACGTGTTTGGTACCGCTATGAAATGCATTTCCGGCCGTACTGCCATGTTTCCCAAAACGGAAACGTGGCCAGTATAGCCGAAAACGCGTTTCAGGGCCATATGACCCACGTTTCCTCATTAACTTGTGTTTTTTTAATTTACTTTTAGGGTATGTTAGTGACTTCTTGTTGCTTCTAGATGTGTGTCTAAAGTTATAAAAGTGAATTTTTTCCCTAGTGTTGATATGTAGTTCAGGAAGTTTGAGGCATATGCAGTGCATGGTAATGTTAAATTCTTAAAGTAAAAGTGATATTCTTCTTTATTTTTCATTTTCATCCTTTTACTTAAATTCTTAACATTACCATGAAATGACTCAGGATGTTTGAAAGTGGTCTCGTCCTTATTGGATTTCATATGGAGAAAGTAAAATTTTAGATCTCACTCAAAATCCAGCAGACTTATTTGTTTTTCAGGATTTCAGGATTGGGGGATTGCAATGTTTCCATTGGATTTTATCATGTACTAGGGTATGGAACTTGTAGGGAAACTCCCAATAATCAAGATCATGTAGGGTACTAGGGTATGAAACGTGTATTTAATCAAGAGCACTAAGGTTGTTCCACTATGTAGGAGGAGACTCCCAATACAATATTTGTCCTTCTAAGGATTTCTCTCTTGCAGCCTTATAGTCTTTACTATACTTGCAGCCTCATATATTAATATAAATAAAGGTTGATTTTGAGATTTGGATATATAATAAAGATTGCTTTTGGATATTCCGATATTTTTATTTTCATTATGTGATTATTCATGAGTAAATGTGATGTAAATTAAATCTTAATGTTTAAGTGTAATAAATTATAATGTATCATTTATTCTTTATGATTGCACCTATATATATATATATTTATATATATTATATATATACTATTATATATTCGCATTTCCCGTTTCCAAAATTTGGGGAGGTCGCCTTTCGTATCGCTTCCTATTTCGGAAACTCATAAATAATGCATGCACAAGTTTTGGTCCAACTTCTCGAACGAAATATATACAGTGGTGCTTTACAAACAGTAAATATGACTGCGATGGAGCTTAAAAGTGCAGACCAAATCTTTTTTAATTCTAATAATGTTAACCTATTAGCATGTCAGACAACCATAGATTAACAAATAAGTAATTAACTAATAAGATTGTTTTGATTTCCTTATTATCAATATTATATATAATATAAAGTTTCGCTAAACGGGGAGATATCTACGTTCAATGAGTTTCCATATAGCTTTCGATGCACCTATCATTAAAACATCTCCATATCTTTTCGATTGCTTTATTATCAGTTTTATGTATAATATAAATGTTTGGCCAAACAGGGAGAAACGTTCAGTGAGTTTACGTTCAGTGAGTTTCAAGCAGGTTTTGATGCACTTGTCATTAAAGCATCATATGTGAAAATTAACAATTTCACTCATCATGGTTAGAGTAATATCCATGTATTTTTATTATTGTGAGATTGTTATCTTTCTTGCTGCATATGTTCATATCTTTGCGATCCTTCTTCTTTAGTTTCTTCCAAACATTCAAGATCTTTGGCATGTCTACATTTTTTCTTTTTTTTGCATAGCATGAAAAAGAAAACATGGTATTAAACTGATTGATTGAACTCGAAGTTTCTAGGGTTTATGTGTACTGGTTCAGGCGCGGGTATGGGGACCACATTGTTGAAATCCAGGCCCCTTGGGGTGCTAGTTTATGTTATATATGGAGAATAAAAAATTGGAACCCACTGAATAATAACCCATTGTTGTAGAAAAACTTGGAACTCCTCTACAAAATCCTGAAATTCTTGCAGTAGATCACTTACATTCTACTCACTTTTGAATAAAATATTTATATATGTAACACACTTAGGATAAAAAAATACAAGCTTGGATCCCACAGCTATAAAATAACCCATTGTTGCAAAAAAAATTGTGAGCTCCTCCACAAACTCCTAAAATACTTACTAGAGATACCTTGTATGCTACTTACTTTTGAATAAAAGCTTTCTTTTGATGAAATTTCTACTTGTTAAAATCTGCCAATCGCTGACATGTGAGTGCCCAAGAGAAGATAGTGATATCTAGGGAGGGTTTTCCTAGTGTTTTATTTAATGAGGATACGATATCGCTAGGATATGTCTCACACACACATATGAAATGAGGAGACATAAAACTTTCAAAATACAATTCATGGGTTTCAATTTGGAAGTAAACCCAAGAAAAGAGTTATTATTAAGAGAGGCCAAGGCCCTCTATTTATAAATTGATGGGTGATAAGTTTTAACATTTTTTTAGAAGTTTTTTTTTATATGTGATATTTATTTAATTTTCTTCATTTTAACAGTAAAAACACCCTCTGAATAGGCCATTATTTATACCAAAATTATTGAAATGCGCGATGAAACAACCAATGTAGTGTTTCCAAATTTTGAAACGTTTTAGCCCTATTTCAAAGGAGTTTCATACAAGGGAATGTTTTCAAAACAAGGAAACATATTTTTAGCACATTGGGCTAGAATTTCTAGTAACATAGGGATTTATTTCTTTTTCCTACTTCTTTGCCTTCTTTTGAATCGTTTTAAAGCATTTATTTTATGTTATGTTTTATTTTTTAATGGTGGCTTCCACCAAATCCCCAATGGGTGAGGTGGGACTGTCCCTTGAATTAGTGTTTTGGGACACAGAGTGCATCCTTGGGATGCCCGAGGGAGGTTGTTCAACACTCAAGTGTGGCACAAGCATCCCCAATTCAATACTGGGCACATCAAATGTGGCTCCATCTTGTCTTTTGATGCCCTGTAGCAAGGAATGTTGACCCTTAGTACATAGAATATAATACTAATATGAATTGTTATTCTTTCATTGAGTCAAGAGGTATAGCTAGACACTAAACAACACCATTGAGATATATTGGATGCTTTTAATATTAAAATGGTTAAATATACAATAATCACAAGTAGACATCCTCTTCTCAAATATGTAACGAGCATCAATGTGTCGTCCTTAGCTCCAATATCACGAGAGTTTACATATTTTTTAAACATTATCATCCTAGTTGAGAACTGAACTACGAAGTCTTCCTGAAAGGCATTGATCTCTCCCATATGGAAAGGAGGTGATTTGTCAACCCTCTGCATTGCAAGTGGGGATCTCTTTACCATCTTTGGGATCGAATTAAAGATGAATGCACTATCCCTTTTTTATGCTTTGTCATGCATTAGTATGTAATGTTTCATTTATGACATTTAGTCTTATATTTTGAAGATAATGGGTGGTTTATTGCTATTAGATATATTTTTGGATTTATGTGTTTATCTAAATATGTTGAGAAATATCAGGTTCATAGCATAGATTAGCCAAAAGTTAGTAGAACCTAGAAAATTTGTGAACCGGCTTCTCCATGCTACACAAAATAAAGAAGTCCATACAACACATGTATTATATGAACTTTGAAGTCAAATAATTATATTATACTCTCCCTATGAATTCAAATGATTTTGTTATACTATCTGTATGAACTCAAATGATTATGTTATACTATCTCTCAGTGAATTCTCTTAACAAACCCACGAGTATTTGAATTCCAAGATTCTAATTGAAGTGGGCCTTCACTTGCCCTTGAATACAAATGTAGCAGCACTTTTACCACATTTGTTATTTGATATGTTACTCTTATCCTTTTCTGATTTGCAGTAGCATGGAAATATATTCCAGGACATGATTAAACCCCAAAGGAACATGAAGCATATAAAGCATGATAAACGAAATAGGGGAAAGCATTGACCAATCAACTACAATAAAGGGGGACTTTTCCAAAAAACTTCAATGGGGGCCCCTTCATTTGGTCAAAATCTAGGGTTGTTGTTGGTGAGCCAATACTAATATCAACAATCGTGACAAGTATTGGAACAGAATTACACCCTTATATTAGAAATCTTGCCATGGAGCTTTTCATATTTGGGACAATGATAATATTTGCATGGACATAGAATGGAATTCACTACGAAAGAAGAATTGGCTTTGTGAGTTTTTTTTTCTATAAATTAATATTGATTATCATGAGATGTAGAACATATTGGATAGTGCCCAATGAACTGACAAGGTTAGAAATTCCCTCAATTTGCTATTGCTTCTCCAATAAAAAAAAAACTCTAAGTAATTAATTATTTACTTAATATTGAAATCCTTATGATACATGTACAACCAAAAAATTTATCGATAATTGTCTATTTTCTTGCTAGTATAAATAAGCATTATGATTTATCTTACTTATTTTTACAAATATAAAAATTATATATGAGAAAATTGAAAATTAAACTGCCGAACAACATAAACAACGCACCTATATAACTTTTTATATTTGTAAAAATTGAGTTTCACTTCTGCTTATTTAGAAATAATTAACCAGGAAAAACTAATTTACATCCAAATTAGCATCAATAACTTCGAATTACTAAACCGCATAAACCAAAAAACTTTTGCTATACACATAAAAAGTTATCCATTTTATTATTTAATATTGCACCAAAAAATCTCCATAAAAAAATCTCGCTTCGCATCAATCACTTTGTCACAACTCCCTTAAATATCCTGAAATAAAAAATTGTTTTTTATAATAGATTAACCCACCCATTTTACTTATGGTAATAATTTTTTTCCGAACATTAGAAGGTACAGGGATACATTTGAATGTTTATACATGGCATATTATATAGTTATCGGATCATATAACCGGAGAAATTTGCCGGTAACCATAGTGACAATTGCATTAAACCTATGTATTAAATCCTACAGTATACGAGTTGGCCCTCAATTTAATTTCACAGTACCGTTGTTACTATTTGACGGTACTCTGCCCACAGTTGGAGCTTTGGATGCTCTCCACCTGGCCTGCTGTCCACTCCTTGCCTTGTCACAGTGGTGTGGCATGAGCGTGAAACCTTTGACAGATGTGCCCCTCGGGTTCCTCCCACAGTCGACAGTCAGGATTTCAGGTGGAGATCCAAGGGTTCTGCATTGTCTTGGGTTTCCGTGGAGGTTTATCTGGGTAATTTCCTTTTCTCTCTTCATTCATTCTTGGTGCTCTCTGTCGCTCGAGCTGCTCTCTATCGCGTCCAGTTTGGTATGCAACCAGGGTTCGAGTGCCAAGCGAGTCTGCTATTCCTCCAGGACCTTGCGCCGCTCGGTAAGCTCTCTGATTCAATTGTTCTTCCGACCTACTCCGTTGCAATTACATCCATACTTTTGTTGTTTATATTTTGTTGAGACCTTACCAGTCTCTCATGGATTTTGCAGGTTCCAGATGGAGTCGGTAATGGCAATCCAAGGTGACTACCTAGCTGGACGGAATAGCCACGACTACCAGGTCTTTCTCACCTCCAGATTCATGGGTAAGCTTTCACATCTCCGTATAACTGCTCTGGGTAGATTTTGCTGTTAGCAGGGTCACGATTCATGAGTTATGAACCGCTTCCTTTGTGGTTTTCTTATCTGCAGAAAATGGTACCTACTGAATCCGGAATTGGGTTCCTTGTTTGATACTTAATGTTTACGGCCTCAAGCTCTTCTCTCGCCTGAGACTTGACAGTATTCAAAGTAGGGTCCTGACGTTCATCTCCTTGGTTGAATTCTGATATAATATTTATATATATGTATAAGAATCCGACATATATTTATTCTTTTGTGTTTTAAGCAGGGGTTGAGCCCCGGAGTTCTGGTTCCAATGTATAACTGTATTCACAGACTCTGTTTTCATTTTATTTTATCTGAGCTGTATTTGGGGTTTGTCTCTGCCATAGCCGAGCCCATGACATTCTCGGGCATGAACTCTTAAGCTCGTCTTTTGTTTTTATTTCAAGAAAATTTTCAAATATTTAACCCATGAAATTCTACAGCGTGGTTCTTTTGATTTTGTTCTCCAAACTCGTATTTCAAGTAATGGACTCTCGGTTTTATGAATTAAGCTCCATTTCCATAATGCGGAACCATTAAATCTTTGTAATAATGTTAAATGTGGATGCAGAGTTCAATTATATATGTTTTTATTAATTGCATACGATGGATTTTGAATGTTCCATGTATTACCCAGATTTTACTTTGAAGATTTCCGGTTCAGTTGAATTGCTTGAATATTTTTCTTTATCATGAGCCAGGTTTGTGACCAAACCTCATATCTCTTTGTAATGTAATGTAATTATCATTCAGTGAATTTTACTCTGGTCTAGTTTCAATCTATTAGAAGAAATACCCAGAAAACGCGGCTTCCTTGCTGAAGCATTGTCGTTGTATGGCATGAACCACATGATGACCCTGATTCTTTTAATGGTTATGATACGTGCTTATTATGTGTAATTCGTTTCATTCTATGTCTTTCGGTTTTGATCTCCTTCCTTGGAAGTCTAGGGTTAGGAGAACGGTCATGTATTACTTGGCCACCGAAGTCTTTACATATTTTGAGAATTACTACTGTTCTCTTTTTTTAATCCATTAAATGTATAAGGATTTGGATACTGTAGGTTCCGCATAGAGTTCGAGTGTTAATATGTTTATTACTACTTTGATCTTTCCTCTCTAACGGTATTCCTCTTGTTATATGATGCACAGTCTTGAGTATAGTTTTTGCAGTGTGGTAGTACCTATATAACTTCAAACTAAAACCCCACCCTTGGCCTCAGGTTTAAAGATCGTGTTTGATTATTTTTTGTTTATTTTTTTTCACTGCTGGTTCACGGATACCCATGGTCAGTGGGTACGCTACGTCCAGGATCAGACAACGCTAGGGTGGACCCCACCCGAAGGGGGTCACACCCCTCGACCTATACTGACCTCACCCCAAGAGCTTTCAGGTTTCGACACTGTGACCTCCCATTGGCGAGGCCCCGTCTTGACCGATTGAGCTAACCCTTGGGGCTAATCGTGTTTGATTATTATTTCAACTACCACTAAAATAACTTTTCCTCTAAAATACCATTCGGCATTATTAATTTTTTAAAAAGGAACCCATTGTCATCTTACTATTGATAGAGTAATCACAGAGGCTCTCTTTTTTTTTTTTTAATTTCTGAACAGTTTACAAGAAAATAATCAACTGTCCCCTTATACATTTCTAATTCAATAAGAAATATTCCATCACCTTACTACTCAGAGTAATAAAAGTGGCTTTCCCTTTTAATTAAGAACAGTTTCAGAACTATAATCCAACAGACTTCCGGGAGGATTGCTTACTTACTTGGTCTTTCCAGCAGTAAGGTTCCTTGTAGGTCCACCCGGTAAACTGTTGTTTGTTGTCCACCCTACCATGAGATTCGTCCTTCGGGACCAGAATCTCCCCCCTAGCTGTCTTGCAGGATCACTATTCGCAGCAAGAACATTTCTGCTCTGCGCTTGACTATCTAGTCCTCACCAGACTTAGTCTTCTTTCCCTTTTTTCTCTGCCTGTCTCTGCGCTGTCTCTACAGCGCAGACCCACCTCCCTTTTTCCCTTTTCCTCAGGAACACTTTCCCAGTTAAGGGAGCTGGTTAGGGTTGCAGTTTACTACAACTGTTTTTCTCCAACTTCCCTCTCAGAAGTTGACAACATTTTCTTTTACAAGAAAAAAAAAACCTTTTCTTATTATCTTCACAAATAATAATAATACCATTAAATTCCAAATTTAATAATGTCATATTCAGTTTTTCTAATGATAGTAAAATAAAATATTTACATTTTCCTGGGGCATTACAAACTTCAAATTACTAAACTGCATAAACCAAAAAAACGATTGTTATACACATAAAAAGTTATCCATTTTATTATTCAAACTTGTACCAAAAAATCTCCATCAAAAAATCTAGCTTCGATTTTTTTTTTAATCTTACATTACCATTTTTGAAGATGATTTCTAACCCCACCATAACTTGCCTCAACATAATCTAATTTATTTTTAAAAAATATTGAAAATTCATTATTAAACATGTTTTACATTGTTTTATTCCTAAAAAGTTTTATAAGAATTACAAATGATGTAAGTTAATAAATTGATCGGCTAATTTAGAAAATTATTATAAATTCTTTTAATTATATATATATATTTATATTTATATATTATTTTTATACTATTTATTTTTTTAAATTTCATTTTTATATAATATATTTTTTAAATTTCATTTTATATATTAAATTATTTTTTTTTTTTATTTATAATTTTTTTAAAGTATACACTCATTTTACTTAATAATATCGTCCAATAGCTTAAACTATCACATTGAATTCCACCTTGCACTATTGTTGGCATCCATTTCCAAATTTGCTTACCGACTGATTACTTTAATTTATAATAAATAGATTATATATTATATTATATATTATTATTATCTATTTCATTTAATAAAATATTATTATTATATATATATATATATATTAATTTTATTAGACACTTTAGATATGAATTTTTCATTCCAAACCAATAACATTCTTGTAACAAGCAAGCCACATTCTTACGGGAAGTTATCTAAGTTATGTTTCATAGAAATACAAATTGGTAATTTGTTTAAAGAACTATTCAAAATATTAATTTTTAAGGAAGCACACTAAGTCTATATAAATTTTAAGATTTCGTAATTATATACGAGTAAAGTAATATATTATTACAAAGTTTCAAAGGTTTTATGTTTTTCGCTGGATTAAGAAGGGGATTTGAATTTTGATCTTTATGATTTATATAGTATTTCATAATATTACAAGCAGTTTTGAATTAAGTTTTCTATGATTTTTAAATATTTTATTTTAAATTATATAAATTATTATATTAAAAAATATTTTCAAAAATAAATAAAGCAATTTTGTTATTAGTATTATTTTAACATAATTATGAACAACTATGTCATATTTTGATACATAGTATTTGGTACTTATTTTGTTATTAAAATTCTAGTTAATTATCTTGTTATGCGGCTTTTATATATTTGATTTTAAAGGAAGCTCGTTTGACTAAAATAAAAGAAAACTTATATATATAGTTGGAAACTCAAAAGGGAGAGACCCTAAATGAAGTTGTCTAACTATCAAACACTTAAGCAGTTATAGTTCTTGGTTTCTATCCTGGAAGATAAATGGGTTTCAGTGGAGCGGAAAAGGGTTCTTTCTTTTTTATTTTTCTTTGAGAAGAGAAAGAAGAAAGAAGATCACACCAAGAACGAGTAGTTGTATGTTGCAACTGGAGGGAATTTCCTGAGTTGGGTCGGACCCAGTAGAATACTCCATACCAAAAAATTGTACTGGAATCTAAGGGGTCTTGAGGTTTGCAAATTTGACCCAGTTGGGATCTACTCTGGTAGTGGCAGCAGGGGGCGGGGGGAGATTCAAACATAAATGTTCATCTCATTAGAAGGGCAAAGGGTTCTCGTTTAATTGAGTTCTTCCAGGCTAAAATAATCAAATAAGTACTTTACAGAAGTTAATAATTAATCTTGTTTTTGGTATTATAGTCACAATAACACTTGTATGAATTATGTTTCATGTATGAAATTTTGCAAGTATATAGATTAAAATAAAATAGTAAGATTATTATGCTAGATTAAAAACATAATCCTACATGAGTGACTATCTAGTAAGGTCTGTTCGAATGGTTGTACGTGGAAGTAAAATTGTTACCTCATGAGGTTAAGGTTTGACAAGGAAACAAGACCATATTATGATGGCAGTATCGGTTGGTTCGATCTTCAGATAGTAACTCAGAGCCCAAAACGTTTGACACCTAAGAGCACAAGGGCGAGTAAGGATTATGTGACACAGATTAGAAAACCATTAAAGGCAGAATTAAATTTTGGTTGAAGCCTTCAAGCACTTGTAAACAGGTAAAATAACTGAAAATTTTACAAGAATATATAAGATATAAAACTTCAAGCCGAAATACATTGCATAGGATGCAATATATCAACTAGAAAATTATGCAGTAGTAACATAAACGGAATGCCATTTAGCTTTAGTTCTCCGCAGTGAAAGCCAGATTAAATAAATTGGAATAGAGTTATTTCCATACAAACAAAATCAAACCCTTATGTAGGTGACATATTATAAGAGTGATAGAGGAAAGTACGAGGCTCAACAAACCCTTAACATTATATCCAAAGAATTCTGATACACAGTACAACAAAAAATTGTTAATAAAATGTGCTTAACATTTGAGGAAAACATTGCCACCAAGTGCTGGTATAATTGATAATCTTAAATTAAACCTAAACTTTAACATGGAGCTCTCAACGCTAACAAAAGTGTACATTCTTGGTAATTTTCTTAGAAAAATAATTTCACATGAAAGATATGAACGATGGAAATAAATTAGAATGGTTGTGAACAAGAAATGTGGCCTTAAGTCCCTATATTAACTTTACAGTATTGGTCCTTATGTGAAGTCGCAAAAAAAATCATCCAAATTCAATAGATCCATTTAGCACAACCGAATCCTAACCCTATTTCAATTATGGAAGTCGGAAAGGCGGCCAAAAGAAATATCCCGATATAAAATGCTCAGGGGTTTTATGAAAGTAACTGGTAAGAAATTGGTGTTTTAGTTTCCTTTGCATGTACAAGAGGTATGCGAAGAGTAACTAATCATGAAGGGTTGGAGAGTTATACCAAAATCCATCACAAACCGGAGGAAAACATTTCAGAAAAATGCATACATTAAGAACAAGGTTGAAGGAAGCTCGGGTAAAATCACATTTAGTATACTTGAGTGGAAGGGTGAGCGATTTTCGAACCAGTTGGAACTTGTGGACAAGGAAAAACCCCTCTTAGCTTCAACCAAACAAAATGAAACGATGTAATGCTAGCGAATGCCATGAGTGTTAACTTACCTGTAGAAATCAATGTCATGACTCCACATTTGAAAATTTGTTGATTCTATAATCTGGTGACAAAATAAACTTCAAAAACTTCCGAGAGTAAAAATACCCTCAAACTAAGCAGTTACAGTGGTGAAGAGCTTACTGAAGGATGAATTCATGCCTGTGGCACCGAGGTTGAAGCAATGGTCTGCTTAGTAAGAACTAAATTGACTTAGGTTATAGAGCAGTGACATATTCTACAGAGGCACCACATGAAAACTCAACTGAGGGTTTGGGAGGGGATAATGCCCTAACTACCATCTCTAATAGTAGAGTCATCAATAAAAAAACTAATAAACATTGTGGGAGAGACCAAGTATCTAATGCATGACTTCCTGGAGGAATTTCGAGAAGTTTCCAAGTGGGCAGCATTAATATAATAAATTAAACTCAAGTCTCGATACTCTGTTGATGTCCAATATACCATAATAATAACTTCCTTGGGCCGACAATGAAAGTAATCATAGTGTTGTATAAAATTTAAGGGCTTGAATAAGGATATCTAATATAGTTAGTTTAACCCTCATATAAATGTAACTGTGATAAATTTTACAATAATGGTGTAGCTTGAGTCACGGCTATGCTATAACTTATGTTCATTTATCTTCTGATGTAATTTTTTTTAAATATAGTATGGAGGATGGTACAGTTGGTACCAGATTGAGGTTACAAAGTCAAGGCCTGAATGGGCGATAGAGAATTAATAGAAGTGATATTGTTTTAACAGAAGTGTTAATGTTACACGAAGAGAGAAGAAGAAAACATCATGAGAAGAGGAGCAGGACTCACCCCACCAAGGTGATCATCAAGAAAATTTGGCCGTGGATCTCCCATGGAACCCCGAATGGAAATGTGGGTCTAGTTGGGTGAAAACACTCCTAATAAAAATGAATTGTTAATCGAGATAGTACAACAACTACGAGCTAAAATGACAATTTTGAGGGCTAATAATGAAAGGTTGAGGTTCAAGCATAAGAGAATTATGAAGAGCCCATCGCATAGGTAGAATCAACGACATCCAAATCCCAGTCCAGATGATGGAAAAACAGTTGAGATGCAACGGCAGGGGGAAGAACGCCTAGAGGTTAAATGAGGTCAAATTTGAAAATGAAGAAGAATCGGAAAATGCCTCACATGGCAAAGTAAATGAAAATAAGAAAGTTGAGCTCCTAGGGGAATTTAAAAAATTAAACCTCCAACATTTGGTGGAGAGAAGGAAGAGGTCGTTGAAGCGTGGTTGATTAACATGAACAAATATTTTCAGATCTATGATTATAACAATAATGTTAAGGCTAGATTAGCAATTTATGAGCTAGAAAAAAAGGCACACTCTGGTGGGAGGAAATTAAAACAATGGGAGGGATTGATGAGCTAGAGGTGACATGGGACATGCTTTAGAAACATTTTAAGGATAAATATATGGTATAACACTTTTATGATGAAAAAGAAAAAGAATTCCATGATTTGAGGTTGGGACAATAGACGATGGATGAACTTATCAGGAAATTCACTTCACTGTTAAGATATTTTCCCTATATCTGAGAGGAGAAGGGCAAGGTGCAACATTTTACCAAAAATTTGCTAGCATTCATGAAGGAGAAGTTCGAGTTTGACAATTCAAATACCATGGATGAGGCCATTCGAAAGGCTTGAATATGTTACCAATAGAGGAAGCAGAAAGGGGAATCCAATAAAGGGTGGCCAAATAAAATAGGACAAAAAAATTTCCAAAATTCTACGAATGTTAAAGCTTGTAAACAAAGTGATACACAGAAAGCAGTTTAATAGACCACCTAGAAGGAATCAAAAGAGGAATCAAACTCTGGATGAAAATAAAAAAATAGAAGCATCAAACAAGATGGAGTTAAACCAACCATCAAAGCCTCTTTCACAATGTCGAGGCTGTGGGGAGCCCCACTATTATAAAAAATGTCCTCACCATACTAGAATAGAACCAACTTCTAATATCTAGGAAACCTATATGGTCGGAGAGGTAGCAAGGACTATTCGATGAATCAACACTGCTTTCGAACATCATCAAGTGGAGTATAAACCGACGATGGTGGAATTTGAAAGTAAACTAGCCAATCACTATTTTCTCAATTTTAATAGACATTAGTGCCAATTTGAGCTACATCAATCTTAAGGTAGTTGACTTATGTCATTTTCAAAGTATTAAATTTAGAAATCCTTGGTTAGTGAAATTAGCCAATGGGGAAAAGTGCAGGGTGGTTTCTAAAATAGAAAACTGCCATGTTGAAATAGAAGGACAACAAGTTAACGTGACCTTAAATATACTACCCTTGGGATAATATGATGTTATAATTGGCATGGACTAACTCGAGAAGCATTAGTCCCTAGTAAACTTGAAGGAAAAGACTGTTAGTTTCCTTACTGATGAAGGAAATAGGCAGGTTATGCAAGGTATTCAAAGGGGTATAAAGTTATGACGCATCAGAACGAACCAGTTAAGCAAGTGTATGTAGAAAGATTATCAAATCTATGAAGTTAAGGTTGGATATACTAATTCCAAAGATTAAATAACATCTCTAGAAAAAATACCTGTAATACAAGAATTTACAGAAGTATTTCCGGAGGAGATACCATGATTACCATCTAAGTGAAATGTATATTTTACTATAGAGTTGGTTCCCAGAGCAGCCCTGGTATTGAAAAATACTTATTGTATGAGTATCCCTTAGTTAATAGAATTAAAACTGCAACTATAGGAGTTACTCGAGAAGCGATATATCCGATCAAGTGTGTCCCTTGTGGAGCCCAGGTGATATTCGTAAAGAAGAAATATGGTAACTTTTGGTTGTGCATTGACTACCGATAATTGAATAAAGTGATTGTTAAAAACAAGTACCCTCTACCAAGAATTGATGATTTGTTTAATGAGGTGAAAGGTGCTACCATGTTTTATAAAATAGATTTCTGGTCAGGCTATCATTAGATAAGGATAAAAGAGGAGGATATCCATAAGACAACATTTTGACCCGCTATGGTCATTATGAGAGTGTTGTTTTACCATTTGGTCTTACCAATGCCCCAACCACATTCATGAACTTGATGAATGGTATTTTTCATCCTTATTTGGATAAGTTTGTCTTAATATTCATAAATTATATTCTAATTTATTCAAGGAACCTAAAAGAACATAAGAAGGATCTTCAAATAGTGCTACAAACACTAAGAGAAAATCAAGTGTACTCTAAATTCAGCAAATGTGATTTCCCTAAGTAATAAATTCATTATTTGGGACATGTTATTTCCTTTGAAGGCTTTGCAGTGGACCTTGAAATGATTAGAACCATTATGAAATGGTATGTTCCCAAGAACGTGGCAGATATCAAGTCCTTTATGGATTTGGCCGAAAATTACCATAATTTTATTGAAGGATTTTCTAGGATTTCTTATCCTATCACTTCCTTGCAAAATAAAGGAAAAGTGTTTATATGGACAAAAGAATGTCAACACAGATTTGAAATGATGAAACATTTATTAACACCTAATGTCGTTCTAAAAATTCTAGACTTGGACAAGGAACTTACAATGTGTACATATGCTTCCCACGAGGGCATTGGATGGGTTTTAATGCAAGATAGAAGTGTCATAGCTTATGAATCCTGCAAGTTGAAAGAGAACGAGAGAAGATATTCATTCTATGACCTAGAGTTAGCTACAATCATTCATGCCCTTAGGGTTTGGTGAAATTATCTGTTGGGGAAAATATTTCTGTTGATGGCAGATCATAGTAGTTTAACCAGTTTTTTTAAGCAACCTAACTTAACTGCTTATCTAGCTAGATGTACTTAATTCCTAAGTGAGTTTGATTTCGATATCAAACAGATAAAATGGAAGGAAACTTGCGTAGTAGATGTATTGAGTAGGAAACTACACCATAAATATGAAATTACCTACAGTTGAGTAGACGTTGATTGTTCTAAGAAAATCGAAGAAGCTACCGTTAGAGATCTCGAGTATCAATTTTTGTAGCAACAAAGTAAACAAATGAAAAATGAAAAATGCAGGACAACAATCTGATTATGATATAAATGACTATATTTTATTAACTTTAAAGCGGAGAATATATGTTTTAAACCAAATGGTAGTTAATAATTTTTATTGGATGAATTTCATCGAGGCCCTTACCTCGCACATCTCGAATATCATAAATTGTTTTGTGAAATTAAGAATAGCTATTTATGGCCTGGTATGAGGAAATATATTGTGGAGTATTTAGCTAAGTGCTTAAACTTTAAGCAAGTCAAGGTGGAACACCAATGCCTGGCTGGACTACTTCATCCCCTACCTATACCTGAATGGAAGTGGGACACTATTACACTATATTTTATAACAAACTTGCCATGATCTAAGAAGAAAAATGACTTGATTATTGTAGTTATGGATAAATTGAGTGAATTTTCTCATTTTATTCTCAGTAAATATACATTCTAAGCCATTCAAATTCTAGATGTATTCATGCAGGAAATATTTTGGTTACATGGAATACCGAGAGTAATAATTTCTGATCGAGATGTAAAGTTCACATCTATGGTTTGGAAGGCTCTCTTTATCGTATTAGGTACCCAGGTCTTATTCAGTACAACATATCACCCACAAACTGATGGGAAAACTGGACAGTTTGGTGAGGTATTTGAAGACATGCTTCGCATGAATGTAATGCAGCAACGGACAAAATGGGAAGAGTATCTTCATTTAGTAGAGTTCACATACAATAATAGTTATCTTGAGTCAATAAAGATGAGTCATTTTGAGGTAATGTATGGGAAAAGATGTCAAACTCCTATAAACTAGAGTGGTCCATAACACAACTTAATTTTAGGACCTCATATCTTAACAAAGATGGAGCAAGTGGTGAAGAGGGTATGACAAAATTTGAAAGCCACACAAGACAGACATAAATATTATGTAGATAAGAAAAGAACCGATGAAGAATTATAGGAGGATGACCATGTATATGTGAGGGTTAGGCCCAAAAGGAGTACCCTCAGGTGGGCTGGATGTACAAAGCTAGCACCCCGCTACTGTGGGCCTTCGAAAATATTGGAAAGAATCACACCAATAACATACATACTTTATTTACCAAGTTATATCTACGTTCATAATGTGTTTCATGTCTCTCTACTTAAGATATATATATATATATATATATATATATATATATATATATATATATATAGATTATATATTATATTATATATATATATATATATAATATATAATTATATATATATATATATATATATGACACAAAGCACAACATAAATTGGTAATATATAGATGTTCTTAAGCCGAGTCTCATGATGTCTATTTGTTTTGAAGTCCATGACTTAATGGAACTAAAATTGTATTATGTATGCTATGCAGGTCGAAGCAGAAGAAGAGTTTCTCATAGGACCCCTACTTATTCTAGAACAAATTGAAACAATGCTATGGAGGTGAGTTATCACCCAAGTTAAAGTGTCGTGGAAACACTTTAGCCTAGAGGAGGCTACTTGGGAGGATCAGGAATTAATGCGATAGACTTACCCTGACCTATTTTGGGGACAAGATTAAAACACCAAGTACGGTGTTCCAAAAAAGAGGGGGAACATGTCACACCTCGATACATAGTATTTGGTAATTATTTTGTTACTAAAATTTTGGTTAGTTATATTGTTATGAGATTTTTATATATCTGAACTTAAGAGGGAAGCTCCTGTAACTAAAAGAAAATAAAACTAATTGATTTTCTCTTATATATATATATATATATTGTATCTATGAAATTATACATGTTGATAGATGTATAGAAATGTTTGGAAACCCAAAAGGGAGAGACCCTAAACAAAGTTGTCTAACTACCACACAGTTAAGCCGTTATGGTTCTTGGTTTCCTCTCTTGGGAAATAAATGAGTATTAGTGGAGAGGAAAAGGGTTCTTGCTTTTTAATTTTTTTTTGAGAAGAGAAAGAAGAAAGAAGAAAGAAGAGCACACTAAGAAGGAGAAGTTGTATGTTGTGGGTGGAGGCAATTTCCTGAGTTGGGATGGACCAAGTGGAATACCCCATACCAATAACTTTGGACTGGACTCTGAGGAGTCTTGAGGTCTGCAAATTTGACCCAGTTGGGAACTTCTCTGGTATTGGAACCTCGATGGAAGATTCAGACGTCATTGTCGATCTCGTTGGAAGGGTGGAGGGTGCTCTTCTAATAGAGTTCTTCCAAGATACAATACACATGTAAGCACTTTACAGAAGTTAATAATTAATCTTGTCTTTGGTATTATAGTCACAATAACACTTGTATGAATTATGTCTCCTATATGAAATCTTGCAAGTATATAGATTAAGATAAAATAGTAAGAGTTTTATGCTAGATTAATAATAGAACCCTACAAGAGTGTTTTTCGAGCAAAGACAGTTCGAATGGTTGTAGGTGGAATTAAAAATATTAGCTCATGGGGATACAGTTTGAAGAGGAAACAAGACCAAATTATGTTGGTAGTATCGGTTAGTTTGGTCCTCAAACAGTAACCTGAAGCCCAAATAGTTCGATACCTAAAAGGACAAGGGCCAATAAGGATTCTGTGTTACAGATTAGAAAACCATTAAAAGCATAATTAAATGTTGGTGGAAGCCTTCAATAATTTTTAAACAAGTAAGATAACTAACAATTTTACAACATATAACATATAAAACTTCAAGCCATAATGCATTGCACAGGATGCAACATATCAACTAGAAAATTATGTAGTAGTAAGATAACTGGAATCCCATTTAGATTCAGTGCTCAATAGTGAAATTTGGATTAAATAAAAGGGAATAGACTTATATCCATACATATGTAATCAAACCCTTATGCAGGTGAAATATTATAACATTGATAGAGGAAAGTATGACGGTCAACAAAACCTTAACATTATATGCAAAGATTTCGATACACAATACAATAGAAAAATGTTAATAAAATGTGCTTAACATTTGAGGAAAATATTGCCGCCAGGTGTTGGCATAATTGATAATATTAAATTAAACCTAAACTTTAACCTGAAGCTCTCAACCGCTAAGAGAAGCGTACATGCTTCGTAATGTTCTAGAAAAATGATTTCACAGAAAATATATGAACCATGGAAATAAATTAGAATGATCGTGAATATGAAATATGGAATTAAGTCCCTATATTAACATTACAGTATTGGTCCCTATGGGAAGCCGTAACAAAAATCATCCAAATTCAAGAGACCCTGTCAGCATAACTGAACCCTAACTCTGTTTCAATTATGGAATCTGAAAAGGCAAGCAGAAGTAATATCCCGATATAGAACCCTCAGGGGTTTTTTCAAATTACCTAGTAAGAAATTGGTGTTTTAGTTTCCTTTGCATGTGCAGGAGGCATGCAAATAATAACTAACCATCAAGTGTTGGATGGTTATAGCTGCACCGATCATAAACTGGAGGGAAAAAATTCATAAAAAGGCATGCATTAAAATAAAGGTTGAAGGAAGCTTGGGTAAAATCACATTTCGTATACCTGAGGGAAAGTGTGATCGATTTTTGTACCAGTTGGAACTTGTGGACAAGGAAAAGTCCCTCTTAGCTTCAACCAAACAAAATAAAAGCAAGTAATTTTGGCGAATGTCATGAGTGCTAACTTATCTTTAGAAGGTGATGTTAAACTAAGAAGTTCCAATGGTTAATATCTTAGCATAGGATGAACTCATTCCTATGGCACTAAGGTTGAAGGAATGGTATACTTAGTAAGGAACAAACCGACCTAGGTTGCAAAGCGATGCCATACTCTGAAGTGACTTCCAAATGAAAACTCAAGCGAGAATTTGGTAGGGTGTAATTCCCTAACTTCCATCTCCAATAGCAGAATCGTAGATAAAAGAAACTAATCAACGATGTGGGAGAGACCAAGTGTCTAATGCATGACCGCCGGGAGGAAATTCAAGAAGCTTCCAAGTGGGCAACATTAATACAATAAATTGAACTCAGGTCTTGTTATTTTTCTGATGTCCAATATACCATATTAATAACTTCACCATAATAACAACTTCCTTGGGCCGACAATGAAATGTAATCAAAGTGTTGTATAAAAGTTAAGCGCTCAAATAAGGATATATGATCTAGTTAATTTAACCCTCATATAAATTTAACTGTGATAACTTTTATAATAATGGTGTAGCTTGAGTGTCGGTTATGTTATGTTCAATTATCTTGTGATGCAATTTTTTTTAGCTATAGTATGGAGGAGGGTTACAAATTATTTTTAATGTTCATGAAATGTTCTTCAATATTCTTAATAATAATAATCACAAATTAAAGATCCATATTTATCTCAAAAATAGTTATGTCCTTTCTTTCCTTCTAATTATGAGTAATATCCAAATGTTTAATATATATATATATATTGTTGGAGGTTTGAACCTTGAAACTCATTGTTTACATTATACTGTAGAATAAGGTAATCACCAATTGAGATGTCACCCATGGACTAATTTATATATCTATTAACTTATATATTAATTCATTTAATAATAATAATAGTAATAGTTGGTTAACTTTTATGAGCTTTTTTGCAACACCCTATGTTGCACGAACATTTACTTTGTTACCAAGTTTTACTTATTACATCAATCTGTTACTTTGTTTAACATAGTATGTGAAGGAATTAAGGCTGAGAAGGCATAACATATCGTGCTACTTATTAAAAAAGAATTTAAACAATTTGTCAAAGAACAGAAAGAAATAGTTAATAACTCCTGAGACAGTTACAAACAATTGCTCATCTATTCCCTCAAAAGGGAAAAGAGGGAGAATCCTAATGGGTTAGAAAAATACAGAGGAAGAGGAAGCAGGAATTATGCTGCCCAGATTTTCCTTCAGTTGGATGAAATTAACTAGTGGGAAAATTGTGGATTATAGTCAAAATTATATGTTACTTGAGGCTGGACCATAACCCTGATGCCCAAGATATCGGACTGTAACAGACTTATTGATTGTTAGGAGTAGGAAGAGGTTAAAGGGGGAATCTGGACATAATTTCCAGATCTGTGGCTGGGTGGAGAGACCTTCCAAGAAAGGGAAGTACTTACAAAGTTATAAACAAAGAAGAAATAGATAAGCAGTACATTTTGTTCTTAGTAATGATTAACTAAAAAGGGTTACTTTTATTCAATAATGGATAATTATCATCAGAACTTATTACTAGATATATTATTTTGTTTTATAAGGCTAGATATATATTCTGTCGTTTATACTATTAGTTATATTCTTTTGTTTATATATATGTTGATGAATCATAATGAAAGCAATTCATATAGCTTTAAACAGTTCTAAGAAAATAACCCAAAACCCTTTTGGGACAACAATATATTAGCGAATTAGAGAAATTAAAAGAAGAACAGTTTATGGTCTTTAGAGAAAATACTATATTTGTAATCAAACCATGAAACACATTTCAAAATACATAGATCACACAAATATCAAGCCCGAAAGGTATTCATTCTACAATTATAAACGTTTCTATAGGCCGCCATATGCAAACAAGAAGATGACATTTCATCATGGGATAGTTACTGCAAGCCATTTCACAACCAGATCAAACCAAACATATCAGTAATTGTAAAAAATCATTAACCAAATCGTGATGGTTCTTCGTGGCTCTCGGTCACTTTCTGAAGGAAAAACCAAGAGCCAACTGCCCACACTTATGACTAGTTTCTAAATCTCTTAAGCTGAGAGCATTGTGACTCTTAATAACTAGAATAGCGTTGGAAGATAGCCAAACAAGAAAACAGAATCTCGTATATAGAATGTTTAATTATAAATTAGTTACAGGATGGAAATATCAAAACCAGGTTTAAACCCTTAATAGTTTGAGTCAAATCAGTTCATGGAGTCTTCCCATCTCTGATAATTTAAAACAAAAGCATAAACCCTCATACAGTTCCTTTCATACCATATATAAATTTAACATTGGCCAATCCTCGGTATGGGGTTTGCTTCTAAACCAGAGAAACTAAATTAAATACAATAAGGTGGAACTCTTTCATAGTTAACTGAAGCTTGAAGGTATTCATTAGCCCATAAGTCGCCAGAAGGATTGGTGATAAAACCAACCTGTAACCAAAAGATGGAAACTAGTATAAGGAAGACCCTCCAAACTCTGAAATCCTTCGGAAATGTGTTTTTGAGACCTTACCTATGAATACATAAATGTCGGAATTAAATATTTTAGGAAAACAAGAACAAACAATTGATATAAGTAAAAAAAAAATTCAAGGGTTTCATCGTTACCTATGTAGGACGAGCTCCGGCTGAAAAGAAGCGAAGAACATCTTGAATGCCTATTACAATTGTTACTGGCCCTTTACAGTCAAAACAAAATAAAATAAAATGTCTTGTAGTTATATAGGATCTTACCTCTAAGAGAGCACAGTTTTCCTTGTCTCATCCTTTCTGGAGTGTGCAAAAACAACAAAGAAAGGCACTACCTGTATGCCAAAGAACCAGATGATCATGAGGAATCATTCTAATTTGGAAACAGAAGCATCTGAAGGAAATTATCAGGAGGAGGTTCTTGGATATATTACCTGGACGCTTGCCAGACCCTGTTGGGACAAGGAGATCAGGCTGACACCATTATTTTTCTTCAAACCCTTGTCAGGTTGTAGAGCTGAGCTATAAGGTTTTTCAAAGTGCCAAATGGAAATTGCACATAAGAGGAAGCCTGAAGTATGTCACACGAATAAACCTAGAGCAGGAGGACCATTCGATCCTCAAACCCTGATCCTACGGTAGTATATCGACCAGGTGATGAAGGCTCCAGAATGTTCTTTTGAGAGTATTCAGTGAACTTAGTCAGTTATTTAATGTTTGAGCTGCAAGTGTCAGCTTGACACTCGGTCCACACCTTTGCTAGTAAAGTGATTCTATAATCAATGAAATATGGCAACGGGGGTCTAACCAATGTGAAAGATTACCACGGATATGTAGGACCGATCTTCATTAAATCTTAAACATTCGCATAACCATAGTTAATGAACTCGATATTTGCCAATGATATAGTTAATAGTGTGTGACACAAAATACTTTTTTTTTTTATGTGTGTTAAGCTATTACAAATGGCATTAAAGCCCAGTCTCGCACACTAAGACATAAATACACACACACACACACACACACACGCACACACACAGATATATATATATATATGTGTGTGTGTGTGTGTGTGTGTGTGTGTGTGTGTGTGTGTGTGTGTGTGTG
>APFE031136498.1:19837-47704 GCA_000404065.3 Pinus taeda | reverse complement strand
GGGGCGCCGCAGGGGGCACCGCAGGGGGCACCGCAGGAGGCACCGCAGAAGACGCCGCAGGAAGATGCCGCAGGAGGCGCCGTAGGAGACGCTGCAGGAGGCGCCACAGGAGACGCTGCAGAGGGTGTTCTGGGTTTAGTTTTCTGTTATTTTGGATCTGGTTATCTGGGTGACTTACTGGTACTTCATGATCATTTGATATTTATGGATCCAGTTTGAAAGTTTATGAAGAGTGGTCCTTGAAAGAAAAGAAGTAGGGGGTTGTAGCTCCCTTCCAGGAGAGACTGGAAAACGAGAGAGAGTTGTAGCTCTCTGCAGGTTGCAGCCTGCGTACTGGTAAAGGACTGCACCAGTACAAGATCATTGTCAAAGGAGTTTCTAATTTGAAAGAAGATAGAGACATATTGTAGCAGGTGGTTTTCACCCACATTGGGTTTCCACCTTATATCTGGTGTTCTTTGATGTGACTGTCTGCTTTTCTTGTTCATACTCATTATTTATGGTATTGGTATGCAAAAATAATTCAAAGTATAAATAAGGAAGTTTTGGTAAAAGAATTAGATAATACTGATTCACCCCCCCTCTCAGTATTATTGTCAACATTATGAATTCTATGCCAATAAAAGGGCCGAACAGATCAAGGGAATTTCGAGACTGGTTATAAATTTCAAACCTATGAATTCAATTATGGTAGATGACACCTATCCTATACCACACAAAGGCGATCTAATCATAAGGATAGAAGGAGCCAAGATTTTCTCCAAATTTGATTTGAAGGCAGGATTCTGGCAAGTCACCATAGCAAAGAAAGATAATTTTAAAACTGCTTTCAACATACTAGCTGACCACTACGAGTGGAATGTAATGCCTTTTGGATTGAAGAATGCACCATCCAAGTTTCAAAAGGTAATGGATAAAAATTTTAAGCCATATTCTTACTGGCTTATTGTGTACATAGATGATGTATTGATATTTTCTAAAAGCATTCAAGACCACTTCAATCATGTAAATATTTTCAAAAGGTTGGTCAAACATAATGGTCTTGTACTCAACAAGAAAAAGATAGAGGTTTTCCAGACCACTGTCAAATTTTTAGGACATACTATCTTCAATGGATAGATCTCTTCGTAGAGGCATGCATCGGAGTTTGCAGATAAATTCCTTGATATTATAAAAGATAAAAATCAGCTGCAAAGATTTTTGGGATGTCTCAATTATGTCAGCAACTTTTACCAGGACTGCGTAAGTGATAGAAGAATACTCAACAAGAGGTTGAAGAAAAATTCCCCAGAATGGACAAAAGTCCATACTAAGGCAGTGCAAAATATTAAGGCCAAGGTAAAAACTCTACCTATCTTATATGTCGCTGATGATCTTGCATTTAAAATTGTAGAAACAGATGCAAGCAATACAAGATGGGGAGGTATTTTAAAGCAGAAAGTTGGAGACACTGAACAAATTGTTCAGTTTGCATCCGGTGTATGGAGTCCAGCTGAGTAAAATTACTCAACAATTGAAAAGGAGGTCAAAGTGGCCTGGAATTGTATTAGCAAGTTTGAGGTATATCTTGTCAATAAACCATTCTTGCTATGGACTGATGCATCATATTTGCAGAAGGTCCTGACAAAAGACATCATGAAAGTAGGAGAAGCAAAGTTTGCCAGATGGCAAGCATTTTTGCCAACTTTTATTTCCAAGTTGAGCATATTAAAGGTGAATAAAATAGTCTTCCTGACTTTCTCAACAAGGAATATATTCGTTCACAAGATCATGTTATGATGATAGTCACAGAATGGGATGAAAATCAAAAGCAAGAGGTCCTATGAACCATCCCAGATAATCCAGACTTGGAAGAGTATAAAAGGAATTGGAAACCCACTTAGCAGCTCAGAAATATGAAAGTACTAGATGCCAATCTCCAACCTCACACTGACATTCAACATCTTGTACCAGAAAGGAGGGTATATCTGAAAGGAAGCAAATGGATTCATGACATGATATATGAAAAAGCACAAAGAGATGCTGGAATTGCACAAATAGCTCTGCCACAAAATTTCCATGATATTGTTGGCATATGGTACCATGGAGGACCCAGTATCGACATACATGAGAGATACTTATGGATATACAGAACAAGAGATCTCTGGAATGAGCAAGGACATTGGCCAACTCAACCTACTGCTTGTTGGCCAAGAAATGACCCAAAAATTATTTTTGCTGACACTGTGTATGATTTTGTAGGTTATAAATAGCTCTGGTGGGATTTTCTTAATGTCGATGACAAAGTAGGAACTCATTTCACAAAGTTGAAATTCAGCATAGTTGGTCATTATCAAAGAAACCAGCAGTGCAAATGGCTCAAAGACTGGTGGAGTGATTATGGTGTTAGCAGAACTGCAATGGATCCAGTATATCATGAGAAATATTGTAGAACTCATTGTGATCTATTTATTGAACAAAACCTTGAAGAATGCTTTCACCCTATTTACAAAATTGTCAAAGAAATGATAGAAGCATAATGGTCGCCATCTGATAGTATAAACTATTCACTCAAACAATACATGAGAGAACATTTAGAGTGGTTAGTTTAAACTAAAGTTAAACATTAGATTGTTTTGGGTAAACCTATGATTGTCGACAGGATATACGCAAAAGCTTGGGATGAATTATTGTATAAAAGAAATAGATTCCCTAAACTTACTGTGTTCCGACGGTTCACATGGGCTTTCCGTAAAAGCATCCATAGTGTACTTATGATGTCTAGTCACAAGGACTTAATTGTGATCAGATTTCCCATGGGCTTTGCTGTACTAAAGCCTCCACTGTGTAAATAGTTTATACATTACACTTTCAAGTGTTTTCTCGTGGGATTTAATAGACTAAAATCATCCACTTTGTTTTGTCGGAATCTCTTTCCGTAAGATTTTCTTTTCTGGACTGGAACCTTTGTGCGGATTTTGCTCTGGCATTACCCGAAAGCAATGATTCCATCCACCTTTCGGTTAGTCCACTGATGGCCTACAATAATGTTTGTCCCCTGCCATTCCCTATATAATGAGGGTAATGCTCATTGTTGAGGCATTCGGAGTTAGATTGAGTCTTAGAGTTTCTTAGAGAGTCAGTCTGATTGGAGAAGCCTATGTATCAGTGTGCTCAGCACTCGTAAGAACCTAAGGTGGCCAGATCATTTTGGAAGTCTTCGAGCCTGTATATGAGTCCAGTCATATTCTGAGGCAGAGCCTATCTTTCGCCAAGTAGCCTTCGATATTGCTTGTTCCTTGTGAACAGCATAAAGTCCGATAAATGCGAAGATAGTCAATCTCTAATAAAGAATTTGTCTGTACAAATTCTGAAATCCATTCTGAAATAATATGAGTACACCATTCTACATTTGAATACCATGTGCATTTCTATTGTCTCTTGTGGTAGTAGTTATTTTTGAGCTTTCATCCGAAGTTCACAAGAAGTTCATCAGAGGTTTTCCAAAGGAACGAAGGGATGCCAAGGCCATTGTTGAGGCCAAAAGAGCATGAAAGTTCTAACTAGGTTCGCACTGAGTTCGCCACTGGTTCACTAGGAGTTGGCTATCAAAGATAATCAAAGAGACACAACAACTAGCAAGCTTGTGATAGAAGCCCCTGCTGAAAATTGGTATCAGAGCTAGTAATGTCTGGTTCAGAAGGTTGGTATTGTAAATCTCAAACTCATATAGAATGGATTTATTTCCGAAATCTGTATCTTTCCGTGAATTAGAAGAGAGAGAATCTACGGCTGAAGAAAATCCACTGAGAGATATGTTTACTTCAAGTTCAAGTCGTGTCTTAAACCAAGCTGAACTTGAGTATGAAGAACCTCACTCATCTAACCGTTGGGAATTACCTACCATAGCTCCCTCAGAAGTCTATAATGATATATCTGTATTTCATTTAAAAGCGGTTCCTAGGATAAGCATAAAAGAGTCTATTAGTCAAATACAGGAGAACTTCGATAATATCCAGACCATTCCTTTGTTAAATCCAAAAGAGTTACAGGCAGAGGCCAAAAGACTAAATACTAAATATCTGCATTTAGGATGCATAAGAATAGGAGTCAACCCTTTAACACACCAAGGGTTAAATACTTATGTGTTAGCTACTATTCATGACCTTACACATAATAAGTATATTTATTCGTTAATTGGCGAGATTGTTGCTCCACTTTCACATGGCCAAGTCTATTTTGACTGTTTTCCAAATTTCTCTATGTATACATTTGATGAAACCATTGACCAAATTCTACAGCTCCAGATTCAAACCACTGGTTTTGATATGCATCAAAAGAGGAAGAATATTTCCATACAAACATAAGGTTGTTTTCTCCATACTAATACTTTATGGCCAACCATATACCATACTCCCAGTCGTGAGTCCAAGTCAAGTGTTTTTGTGTTAACTGATGCTAAAAGTCAGAAAATAGAGCATCAAACAATTCGTTGTGAAGACTTGACATTCCCTGAACACTCAGTAATAAATAATCCTAAGCCTCTTATTCCAAAAAGAATTACCTCAGCTGGTATTACAGAAAAACTATCTTTTGCAGTCATATCCTTTCCCAGAAGATCTACTATTGACCACCAAGGTATTGAACTAGCCTGTAAAAAGTCTAAATATTAAAGCGATCCCTCTACTACAGATACTACATGTTCCAATTCTTCCTCTTGTAAAAATATTTCACTTTTTGAATTTGCACAGGTTCTAAATTTTGCTTCTTCAGAAGTCAAATGTCTATAGTGCCAAGATACTGTAAATTTATTGACACTTGCCGAAATTGCTATCCATGCAAACCATAATCCCAGATCTGGCATAACTCCTTCATCAACCTCTGTCAATCCATGCCGCAATCCTAAATGCTTAGACATTCATTTCCCTCATGAGAAAGAGTCTGATCATGACCTTATGATGCATGAGATAATCACTTTAGAGGGGGAATATCCACGCTTGATAGAGATGATGAGTCTTATGAGACCAGCCAAGCCTAGATATGGTTTAGGTCTTCTTGAGCAAGCAAATGGCCTTATACCAGCATGTCAATTTGGTCTAGTCCCTAACGACTGTAAAAGGCCTTTTGTGATGGAAATGCACAAATTATTTTCTGTTATGGATGGATGCCTGAAGTCTGAAATTAGTGCAAAATGGATGAAAGCAATGCTTAATTGGGATTTGTTCACCAATCCCAGGTAGGAGAATGTGACAGAAATTATACTCCTTAAAAGAAAAAGAATTAGCTGAAGATTGGAAACACTTTATGGAAGCAAATAATACATGGATATATTTTTATTCTTGGAAAGATAATGTTTCTCCAGTAAGAGTTTTAACTGGTTCATCATCAACCACTTCAACAAATAAACATGCTTGGACTACATTAGATGGAAGTAAAGTGGAAACTCCATCAACATTTCCTCCATTCAAAGGAATTGTTATAGGAGAAAACCAGAATGCATTTAAAGCCTTTCCACTTGTGCAAAAAGATGACAATACATTAGGCATCAATGGCATAATAAAAAAGGCTAATGAGCAATTAAATTGGACAAACACTGCAATCAAAGGCCTAGAAATCAATGCAGCCAAGGCAGCAGATGTCAAAGAACAAATTGATATTGTTCAGGTATATATAAATGATGTAAATAGATGTTTGAATAATGTACCGTATGATTCTTCTGTTATTCGTTCATATGCTAAAGAATCTTTATAAAAAATAGAAGGCGTAGAAGACAAACTTGCCATAGCTCCCTCAGAAGTCTATAATGATATATCTATATTTCATTTAAAAGTGGTTACTGGGATAAGCATAGAAGAGTCTGTTAGTCAAATACAGGAGAACTCTAATAATATCCAGATCATCCCTTTGCTAAATCTGAAAGAGTTACAGGCAGAGGCCAAAAGACTGAATACTAAATATCTGCATTTAGGATGCATAAGAATAGGAATCAACCCTGTAACACACCAAGGGTTAAATACCTATGTGTTAGCTAGTGTTCGCGACCTTACACATAATAAGTATACTGATTCCTTAATTGGCGGGATTGTTGCTCCACTTTCACATGGCCTAGTCTATTTTGACTGTTTTCCAAATTTCTCTATCTACACATTTGATGAAACCATTACCCAGATTCTATAGCACTAGTTTCAAACCACTGGTTTCGATATGCATCAAAAGAGAAATAATATTTCCATACAAACAAAAGGTTGTTTTCACCATACTAATACTTTATGGCCAGCCATCTGCCATAGTCCTAGTCATGATTCCAAGTCAAGTGTTGTTGCCTTAGCTAATGTTAAAAATAAGAAAATAGAGCATCAAACAATTTGTTAGGAAGACTTGACATTCCCTGAACACTGGGTAGTAAAAAATCCTAAGCCTCTTATTCCAAAAAGAATTACCTCAGCTGATATTACAGGAAACCTATCTTTTGCAATCATATCCTTTCCCAGAAGATCGACTATTGACCGTCGAGGTATTGAACTAGCCTTTAAAATGTCTAAATATTATAGAGATCCCTCTACTGTAGATACTGCATGTTCCAGTTCTTCCTCTTGTAAACATGTTTCCCTTTATGAATTTGCACAGATTGTAACTTTTACTTCTCTAGAAGTCAAATGTCCAGGGTGTCAAGATACTGTAAATTTTTTGACGCTTGCCGAAACTACTATCCAGGCAAACCATAATCCCAGATCTGGCATAGCTCATCCATCAACCTCTGCCAATCCATGCCCCAATCCTAAATTCTCAGACATTCCTTTCCCTCATGAGCAAGAGTCTGATCATGTCCTTATGATGCATGAGATAATCACTTTAGAGGGGGAAGATCCACGCCTGATTGAGATGATGAGTCTTATGAGACCAACGAAGCCTAGATATGGTCTAGGTCTTTCTCAGCAAGCAAATGGCCTTATACCAGCATGTAGATTTGGTCCAATCCATGACGACTGTAAAAAGCCTGTTGTGATGGAAATGCAAAAATTCTTTTCTCTTATGGATGGATGCCTGAAGTTTGAAATTAGTGCAAAATGGATGAAAGTAATGCTTAATTGGGATTTGTTCACAAATCCCTAGGTAGAAGAATTTGAAAGAAATTATACTCCTCAAGAGAAAAAAGAATTAGTTGAAGATTAGAAACACTTTATGGAAGTAAATAATACATGGATATATTTTTATTCTTGGAAAGATAATGTTTCTCCAGTAAGAGTTTTAACTGGTTCATCATCAACCACATCAGCAAATAAACATGCTTGGACTGCATTAGATGGAAGTAAAGTGGAAACTGCATCAACATTTCCTCCATTCAAAGGAATTGTTAGAGGAGAAAACTAGAATGCAGCTAAAGCCATTCCACTTGTGCAGAAAGATGACTATGCCTTAGGCATTGATGGCAGAATACAAAAGGCTAGTGAGCAGTTAAATTGGACAAACACTGCAATCAAAGGCTTAGAAATCAATACAACCAAGGTAGTAGATGTCAAATAACAAATTGATACTTTTCAGGTGTCAATAAATGATGTAAATAGATGTTTGAATAATGTACAGTATGATTCTTCTGTTATTCATTCATATGCTAAAGAATCTTTATCAAAAATAGAAGGAGTAGAAGACAAACTAGTTGATCATTTGAATACAACTAAAAGTCTTATTTTTGGTCTAACAAGTAAAATGGAGAAAATGCATCTGTCAAAAATAGAAAGACTAGTTCCTAATTCCTTTCTAGTCAAAAGAAATATAAAGATTCAGGATCCTATTAATCTTGTTAGTAAGTTCTCAGCATTGTTCCCAAAATAGGTAGCCACATATTCAGAATCTGAGGCTATTGAGAAAGTAACTAGTGCATCCTTATTTAGGGATGATGGAGAAGAGAAGAAAGATCCTGATACTCAGATCTTTCCCAGCTATGAACCTATTGAACATAGGTTCAGTTAGTATCCAACACCTGATATTGAAGGCAAAGGAAAGATCCCTGAAGCTCATACCTTTTTCACAAAATCTCACATATAGTGGAACATTGATAGCATGAGCGTTGGTCAAATCAAACAGCTCATTGACATGATGTATACTGAATACAAACTCATGTGTCTCAGGGGAAAGACTGAGATTGATGCTTGCAGAACAATTATACAATGTTTTACAGGAACACTCCTTAGGTGGTGGGAGACAGAGTAATCTCCAAATCTTATTGCAAAAATGGAAGAAGAAGTACTGAAAGATGAAAATGGAGATGTATAACACAATTCAGATGGAACCGCTATCAGTAACGTGATAGGAGCATTGACATCAATGATCCTTGAACACTGGTGTGGTAATGAGATAGATATTGCAAATAAGAATGAATTCATTCTTATGAACATAAAATGTCATAAAATGTCTCAATTTGAAGATTTCCATAGAGATTGGATGCAATGAATTTATGAAGTCAAAGATTCAAAGAACTTGTTATGGAAACAAGTTTACCTTGCACCCCTTCCATCTATATTTGTACATTATATTAGACTACAAGAGGTCTTTCAATTTGCTTTTAAGTCTTATACATGGGGAGAAATATATGCTCATATTACAAAGACCCTGGTAAGTCTTTGTACTAGTTCAGGTTAATAAATCCTTAGAAAAACTTTCGAGACTCTCAGACAAAAAGTCCATTTGTAGCAAATATGGACTTCCAACAGATGATCCTTTGTTAAAAAGAAGAAAGGCAAAGAAAAGAAAGAAAAGAGAATTCAAAGAAACCTTCTACAAAAATCATAGAAAATATCCAAAGGACAGAAAAAAAAAATCCCAAGCAGTCTCGAGGCCAATCCTCCAGAGAAAAGAAGGGATATTACCAAAATGTTCCCAGAACACAGTATTATAATCCTTCTGATATTCATTTACATACATCAAAATGGGGAAAATGGAATAGCCTAACATGTTGGCTATGTGGTCAGAATGGACATACTTCCTCTAAATGTCCATAAGGAGAGGATTCAAAAAGAAACAGAGGCAAGAAAACTCAAGCCTTTGTTCAGAAAGGAAAACAAGTCAAGCAAGAAGGTAGGGGACCAATGCAGTGCATGAAGTGTGGTTCCCATAATCACAAGATGGAACGTTGCCCCAATATGGTAATCGGAGAATTAGCTCAGTAGCACCAGATTGAAGAGTCATCTTATGATTCTTTCAGTTCTTCTTCTGCAGAAGAACTACAAGATCATATACATCAATATTTAGATTCTGATACTCCAGAAGGTTCTTGTTCTGAATCTGATAATTGTGCCTACCATATTCACTATGATTCTGGTTTAGAATTCTATAGTGAATCTAGTGAAGCAGAAAAGACCTCTAAGCCACAAAAATAAAAGGTTTTGATGGAAGCAAACGAAGAAGATGAAATAAAGATCTTATCTCATATTCAAGCCATGGAAGATGGTGAATTGAAGAATCTCCTGACTGAAGCATTCATGTACCAGCTCAGATCCAGTTCTTCGAAAAACTTAGGTAAGAAATATTTGTTTATTGATGCTTCATTTGAAAGAAATACTAAATCTTTCCAAAGGCACAAGGAGAAACCTGACAGGGTGAGATCACTCACCTTAGGAGAAGTGAGTCACAATATTCACAACATCAAGACAAAAATTTCTGCTATGAAATCCCAGATAGCAGAACTGAAAAAAGGAAAACAAGTGGTTGATGAAGAAGAAGAAGATCAACCATGGGATACTGCTCAGTATAGTAGTAATCAAAAAATTGAAGTTTCTGAAGGGATTAAAGACACAAATTTTGGATTTAAAGAGATGAGGCTTCTAACCATCTCATACCAATGACATCATGTTAGAGTTAATATCTGTATAAGAGGAGAAATGTTTGAAATGATTGCTCTTCTTGATTTAGGAGCAGATATTAATATTCTCAATATAAAGACCATTCCAGCCAAATACTGGGTTGCTGCAGAAAGGAAAGTTGTGGGTTTAGGCAATAAAATGCTTAAATATAAAGTACGCAAAGCATCTCTGTGCTTTGAACAAAACTCCATTAATCTAAAGTTTGCAATTGCAGATATCCGAATAGATTTCATCCTTGGAAATGTATTTTTTGCAGTTGTAGAAACGCATGGCTCAGCAAGGTTAAAAGGTGGAAAAGCTGGTTATTTCATATCAGTACCCACATCTAAAGGAAGAAGAAAGAAGATTGAATTAGCATACATTTCCAATCCAAGAGTCTCCACAATTGTCCAAACTGTGCAAAATTTGGACAGAGCCGAAGCGAGACTGTCAGATCTGAAAGATCTGAAGTCTACTCTTAGAATAGAAGAACAACTCAAATTTCCCCTGGTGAGAAGCAAGATCGAAGAGCTAAAAAAGCAAATTGAAGAAGAATGTTGCTCTGAAGAGCCTAATGCATTTTGGCATAGGAAGCATCATATAGTTGAGCTCCCTTACAATGAAGGCTATACTGGTAAGCCTTGTAAGAGTCGAGCTATCCCAATGAGTAAAGAATATAGAGATCTCTGTGAAAGGGAGATCAAACAGCTCCCTGACAGAAAGCTTATTAGAGAATCAGACAGTCCATTGAACTGTTATGGATTCTATGTCAATAAGAGGGCCAAACAGATCAGGGGAATTTCAAGATTGGTTATAAATTTCAAACCTCTGAATTCAGTTCTGGAAGATGACACCTATCCTATACCACACAAAGGTGATCTAATTAGAATGATAGAAGAGCCAAGATTTTCTCCAAATTTGACTTGAGGGCAGGATTCTGGCAAGTCGCCATAACATAGAAAGATAAGTTTAAAACTTCCTGCAGCATACCAGTTGGCCACTACAAGTGGAACGTAATGCCTTTTTGATTGAAGAATGCACCATCCAAGTTTGAAAAGGTAATGGATAAAATTTTCAAGCCATATTTTGACTAGCTTATTGTGTACATATATGACGTATTGATATTTTCTAAAAGCATTCAGGACCACTTCAAGCATGTAAATATTTTCAAAAAGTTGGTCAAACACAATGGTCTTGTACTTAGCAAGAAAAATATAGAGGTTTTCCAGACCACTGTCAAATTTTTAGGACATACTATCTCCAATGGACAGATCTCTTTGCAGAAGCATGCATTGGAGTTTGCATAAAAATTCCTTGATACCATAACAGATAAAAATCAGCTGCAAAGATTTTTGGAATGTCTCAATTATGTTAGCAAATTTTACCAGGACTGCGCAAGTGATAGAAGAATACTCAACAAGAGCTTGAAGAAAACCCCCCAGAATGGACAAAAGTCCATACTAAGGTGCAAAATATTAAGGCCAAGGTAAAAACTCTGCCTATCTTATATGTTGCTGATGATCTTGCATTTAAAATTGTATAAACATATGCAAGCAATACATGATGGGGAGGTATTTTAAAGCGGAAAGTTGGAGACACTGAACAAATTGTTCAGTTTGCATCCGGTGTATGGAATCCAGCTGAGCAAAATTACTCAACAATTGAAAAAGAGGTCAAAGTAGCCTGGAATTGTATTAGCAAGTTTGATGTATATCTCATCAATAAACCATTCTTGCTAAGGACTGATGCATCAGCTTTGCAGAATGCCCTAACAAAAGACATCAAGAAAGCAGGAGAAGCAAGGTTTGCTAGATGGAAAGAACTTTTTGCCAACTTTGATTTCCAAGTTGAGCATATTAAAGGTGAAGAAAATAGTCTTCCTGATTTTCTGAACAGGGAATATTTTTGTTCACAAGATCATGTTATGATGATAGTCACAGAATGGGACCAAAATCAAAAGCAAGAGGTCCTACGAACCATCCCAAACAATCAAGATTGGGAAGAGTATAAAAGGAATTGGAACCCACTTGGTAGCTCAGAAACACGAAAGTACTAGATGCCAATCTCCAACTTCACACTGACATTCAACATCTTGTTGTAGAAAGGAGGGTATATCCAAAAGGAATCAAGTGGATTCATCACGTGATATATGAAAAAGCACAAAGAGATGCCGGAATTGCACAAATAGCTCTGCAACAAAATTTCCATGATATTGCTGGCATATGGTACCTTGGAGGACCCAGTATCGACATACATGAGAGATACTTCTGCATATACAAAACAAGAGATCTCTAGAATGAGCAAGGACATTGGCCAACTCATCCTGTTGCTCACTGGCCAAGAAATGACCCAAAAATTATTTTTCCTGACACAGTGTATGATTTTGCAGGTTATAAACAGCTTTGTTGGGATTTTCTTAATGTCGATGACAAAGTAGGAACTCATTTCACAAGGCTGAAATTCAACACAGTTGGTCATTATCAAAGAAACCAGCAGTGCAAATGGCTCAGAGACTGGTGGAGTGACTATGGTGTTAGTAGAATTGCAATGGATCTAGTATATCACGAGAAATATTACAAAACTCACTATGATCTATGTACTAAACAAAACCTTGAAGAATGCTTTCACCATATTTACAAAACTGTCAAAGAAATGAAAGAAGGAGAATGCTCACCATCTGATAATATAAACTATTCACTCGAAGAATACATGAGAGAACATTTAGAATGGTTAGTTTTAACTAAAGTTAAACATCAGATTGTTCTCGGTAAACCTATGATCGTTCGTAGGATATACACAAAAGCCTGGGATGAATTATTTTATAAAAGAAATAGATTCCCTAAACTTACTGTGTTCTGACAGTTCACATAGGCTTTCCGTAAAAGCATCCATAGTGTACTTATGATTTACAATCACAAGGAATTAATTGTGATCAAATTTCCCATGGGCTTTGCTGTACTAAAGCCTCCACTGTGTAAATAGTTCATGCATTACACTTTCAAGTCTTTTCTCGTGGGCTTTAATAGATTAAAAGCATCCACTTTGTTTTTTCAGAATCTCTTTTCGTAAGATTTTCTTTTTCGGACTCAAATCTTTGTGCGGATGTCACTCTGGCATTACCCGAAAGCAGTGATTCCATCCACCTTTTGGTGAGTCCACTGATGGTCTACAATAATGTTTGTCCCCTCTCATTCCCTATATAATAAGGGTAAGGCTCATTGTTGAGGCATTCAAAGTTAGATCAAGTCTTAAAGTTTCTTAGAGAGTTAGTCTGATCTGAGAAGCCTGCATATCAGTGTGCTTGGCAATGGTAAGAACCTAAAGTGGCCAGATCATTTTGGAAGTCTTTGAGTCTGTATATGAGTCCAGTCATATTATGAGGCAGAGCCTATATTTCGCCAGGTAGCCTTCGGTATTGCTTGTTCCTTGTGAACAACATAAAGTCCGATAAATGCAAAGATAGTCAATCTCTAATAAAAAATTTCTCTGTAAAAATTCTGAAATCCATTCTAAAATAATGTGAGTATACCATTCCACATTTGAATACCTTGTGCATTTCTATTGTCTGTTGTGGTAGTAGTTATTTTTGAGCTTTCATCCAAGGTTCATAGGAAGTTCATCAGAGGTTTGCCAAAGGAATGAAGGGACGCCAAGGCCGTTGTTAGGCGAGGAAGCTATTGTTGAGGCCTGAGTAGGTTCGCGTTGAGTTCACCATTGGTTAACCAAGAGTTGGCTATCAAAGATAATCGAAGAGACATAGCAAGTAGCATATGAACGAAACTTGTGTTCTATCATTGGAAATGATGGTTGAACAAAAATAAATCACTAAAGAAAGAGAGAACAACATAAAATATTATATATGAGCTAATTAGAATCAAGACAATGAAAATAATAAGATAGAAATAAATTATTGAAGAAAGAATGGAAAGAATTAAATGACTAGTAACAAATATTGTAGTGATTTGAAGGGATATATTTTCCCTCTTGAAGCTATATACATTCCATTACGAAAAATTATAGAGATGGAAATTTAGTAAGTACTCTAAACCACAAAACTTGGCCAAGTTAAAACAATCGGGAGTGGCCATTAACAGGAGATACGATAAACAAATAGAGGTGTTCTTGATATGGCGCGTTGTAGCTAAAAGGAAAATATAAGAAGAGGTTCTATCTCCTCTCATTTTTCATTGATGAAAGGTTGTTTAATGAATGTGGTGTCATAAGTCCTTAGATTAGTAGCTATAGAGCGGAAAACAAATTTGGATGCATTCTATATCCATAACATTTTACTAGAGTATAAGTGGGACATCATTTGGGTATATAGGTGTCTTGATAGATGTAAGTATGTTCATAATGCTCTATTGTTCAATCCTTATAGTTAGGTTGATGTTAGGCCATAGGCTACAATAAGTTCATCATTATTTTTTGTGGTCCCAATGTTTGGAGAAAATGTATGATTGTCCTCCAATTCATATGTTGTTTGAGAGCGAAATCCTATAAGTAAATCATAATAGAGGAGAATATATGAAGAATTTGATGTAGATATTCTAGACTTTTGTATCATGAATAACTATGGTTGCTTATTATAGTGGTGAAAGATGAATTGAAGCAATAATGTTTGATACCCGGTGGTAATGGTATATATTACTTAGTTGGAATTATGAGTTTGGCTCATGGACGACATAATAATGTTCTAGACATAATAAAGAGTTTTTGGAATTTCATCCAAAATAATATCAATGATACTCCTTGTGGTAGCAATGGGTATTTGTTGGAGATGGAAAATGAAGGTACAACTTTTATTATATCAGATCAAAACCACGACCATATGGAAAGAAGAATCACATCTTATACTTGGAGGAAGTCTAACATGGTGTGTGAAAATTATCTATACTGGTTAGTTATGTTTTTGAGATTGATCTTATATAGAGTTGGTACTTCAGAGGAGCACTATAATAAGATGTGATACTATAAAATATTGTACTTATTTCCTCCATGACATGGAGCATGTAAATAATATGTAACCATATATATCTTTGTATTATGTAAATTGAATGTCATTGTAGGACTCTTGTAAGAAGGCACACCCATTATCCATGTGTCCTTGATGATCGAGATAACTTGTTTAATATAGTGCACAACCTCTGAGAAAGCTTGGGCCATGTTTCGGTTGAATTCTATATGTGTCGATTGTGTTATTTATAAACTATAGGGGGTGTGATAGGCCTAAAAACATCAAGTTGCATATATGTATGTTTGAGAATATATGTATGAATATGAATGAACCATCTACTAGAAGGATATCTTAGTGGGTTGGTAGCTGTAACAATTATTTATCCATGTATTTTGGTGGATTTGCATGTCTTTATGTGGATGTTGACAATTTGGCCATGTCTACAAGACTGAGGAATGAGCTGCAAATGCCAAGTTATATTATATATATACTTTATTGTTGAAGAGTTTCTTTGATGCATTGAACCAATGGAAGATGTCGGATGAAGACTTTCATAACAAAGATAAAAACTTGTCCAACTTACCAAGGGTGAAAGTTGGGATTACTAACTCCTACCTATCATATATAATATTATGTGATTCTTATGATCATACATGAAAAGGTTATGGCTTGTCAATTTATTAATCATTGTGATGTAGAGTTGGTCATGTGTATTCTTCTTATGTGTTTTTAGGAGGTTTTTGAGTCATGGCTTAGTGGGAGATTTTGGTGAACAACATTTTTTGAGTTAATTCATAACTAAAATTTCCTTAACAAGTTTTTAATGTGGCAAGATAACATGCCTATCTCAAAACAAACTCTTATTTATTTATTATGTACTATTACATTTTGAAATAAATTTACGGCACACAATTTTGGTGTATAAAATATGTTCACTATCTTATTATTTAAATTCAAATTTCAAAGATTAAAATATTTTTACTTTTTCAAAATATATATCAAGTAAAAAAATACAAATTAATATGACATGAGTTGTATTCTATCACAAGAATCCAAAAGGTTATTCATCTATTGGTAGCTATGCAAACCAATAAAACAAAACTTTATGGTTAGGTTTATCACTATCTCAACAGTTTTCCTCGTTACTGCTCAAACGATCCATGGTGGGAGAAATACATGTGAAACAATTAGGGTAGGCCAACAATCCATATGGATGAATACATTTATCAAGGAGGTTCAATTTAACATATTAATGTCACTTTTAGTGATAGTGTACAAATTACCCTATATAGAATAAAGATTAAAAATTTAGCCACCCAAAGGTTTTTTATTGTTTTATCTGGATTTGAAAAGAGAAAAATGTGATGCATGAAAATTTTTATTTAGGTCTCTCTATGGTGAAGAAGACATGCATGGCCAAGTGGTAGAAAAATAAAATATAATTGCATGTGATATATGGTTGCTTCTAATGGTGTGAAGGCCAAGAGTAGAGGTTATATATGCATTTTTTTCACCTAAACACCTCCTCCATCTACTCTATCTTTCCCTTGCACTTTTTGATGCAATTTCTTGTTTAATAGCTTAAAATATTAGGAAGGTGAGTGCTATAACAATGATTTTGACATTGAATCACATTGGGAGGAAATTCTTTTATATCCCATTATGAGGAAAAAACATCCCTTCATCTTTCCCTTTTAATGAACTATCTCACATATTGAAACCTTCACATAGTTTGTCCAATTGATGATGGTCGAAATTTTTTTCCCTCCTATTACCTACTTTTAAACACTTTGTTTATTTAGTTATAGTTGTACTATATCCTCACCTTTAGGGAAACTCAAAGTCATGCATTCCTTTTTATCTAAACCTAACTACTCAAAATCATCACTCTATATTCACCATACTCAACTGCTCTCATGCCCAATTGTAAAGGAGCCTGGTAGAGCAAGTGTGCCTTCTCCGTATCCTTAGTAGAAAATATGATGCATATGATGGAGTTTCTAACACCCACATCATCAAGTAAGTATAAGGAATTTGATCTCTCTCTGCAAGTCATTTGACTCCTATAGTTGCGGGTTCAACTAGGCCAGCTAGGTAGTTGAGGTTACTGAACTGTGATGAGACAGGAAAGTTTAGAATGGACATGAGGTTTCGCTAATGTTTAGCTAGTCAAAGCACCTATCAACATTGTTTTTGCTTGCGATATGGTGTGTGACCAAAGGAGCTTAATTTTAAATTACGTTCATGGAGAAAATATTTTATGGAAGATATTTGTTTTATGTTGGTTAAGACGTAATAATATTTTATATTAAATTTGAATAACAATAATATTTAATCTGTATCTCCTATAACTCATACACAAAGTGGGGTAATAATGATGGGCATGTAGCATCAAGCTCCACTCCTTTTAATCCAAACTTATGCATGAAAACCTTTGTGTCAATTTCGCTGCAAATCCTTCATTGTAGAGTTCGTAGTTAGCACACACCTCTACACGAAAAAAGAGACATGCATTTTGACATGATTTTTGTTTGGTCAATTTAGTGTGTCCTAAATTGCTACATTAATTATCAATTTGGGATCCGTAAGCTGATGAAGTGTGGTGCACTATATGTGCAAGATAACCTATTTCTTACTTTTGTCGTTTTTTATTTTTATTTTGTTTTGGGGGTTTTTATCTTCATTTATCTCCTAATGTGAATGCAAATAACTCTAGAAGGCAAGTATGGATGTATTGTTTAAGGCAATTATGTCCACTATAATGATTTCCAGATCTTAACACTTCAGAGGGTCTTAGAACATACTAGTGATGAAATTAATACTTGAAAAAGCATGATAATGTACTACTATTCTAATCAAACAAATAGAGAACTATTGATCATGAAACCATTATCCCTGGTGCTATCTAGATACAGAAAAATGAATTAAGCTACTACACTCAAGCAAATCAAAAATTGCAATCTAATAAAAGTAAAATCAATTCACATCATTCATAGTTCGATACCTCGCCAGGTAGTCTAATCTATGGCTTTCAGAGTTAACGTCAATGATATGAGCAAGTTGATGTCTAATAGCAGAGAAGTAAAACTAAAATCAAATCACATCATTCATAGTCCGATTCCTCTCCAGGTAGTCTAAGCTATGGATTTCAGCGATAATCATCAATAACATGAGTAATCTGATATCTAATTGCAGAAAAGTAAAACTAAAATCAAATCACATCAATCATAGTCTGATTCGTCGCCAGGTAGTCTAAGCTATGGATTTCAGAGATAATCATCAATAACTTGAGCAATCTAATATCTAATTGCAGAAAAGTAAAACTAAATTCAAATCACATCAATCATAGTTTGATACCTCGTTAGGTAGTCTAAGCTATGGCTTTCGGAGATAATCATCAATAACTTGAGCAATCTGATGTCTAAACTAACTAATAAAGCAAGTAAATAAAATTGAAATCAAAGCATCACTGGAATTAAGAAAAAAAAAACTAAAGAAAGTAAAGTCAGCAGAGAAGCTAATTCCATGTCACTAGCTATTGCAAAAAAAAATTGTATGAAAACGCCCAGGCCTACTCTAACCTAAAACACACACACCCTAATCAGTGTTATCAACAATATATAGAGCTAAAAATCCATACATAGAAATGAAATGTTAATACCATAACAATTGAAATATACACAGGTGGATAAATATGGAATATGTGCAATGGAAGTAAGGAAACGATGCATAAAACTTTACAGCAATAAGAAAAACAAAACCTCGGCGTGCAGGGGCCCTCTGCACAGCCTCGGTCAACAGGCTATCAATAAAAAATTATGCTCACGCAATCATGTAAAAACAGAGTCTTCTTTTATAATTCAAAACAACGTTACCACAGTGGGACTAGTGTCACGACACAATAAACTTAACAGTAAAATTACATTAACAAAAACTAACTCTATGCGTATAGAAATGCGTTATTTATAACAAAAGCTTTATAATTGTTTTCCTGTGAAACTACGTTGAGAGAGGACACATAAAATACAACATCCATGGATTTAGCATCATGGTTGCCGAGATTGTTCAATCTATTGAAAACGCATGTTGGATTCACATCGTGGGGTAGTCTACAGGTGTCAACATGACCCCAAGGATCTAAAAACGGCCACGAATCCTTCACGTGATTGAAAGTAGACTCCAGCTGCCGTAGGACTCCTTCATTAGCCCATCCTTTGACCACCGTTGACCACGACCTTCCTTGATGAATCTAGCTAGACCAATAGGACCTGATCCATGTCTAGGTCATTTCTAACTTGCCCACGTGTCTGGTTTTGCCGAATGACACCTGCAACCTGAAGTTTAACAAAAATAGTTGCGGAAAGTTGAACCAGCTTTGGAAAGTGGCTGCATTCTGCAGCTCATAAGCAAAATCTAATTCAAATAGCAAACACAAAACATAGTTAGAAAACCACTTTAAATTCCCTTTTAGAATCAATATGCAATGATGTTGATAGCTTATGAGGTCCAGATGAATGGAAAAAGTTTAGGAAAATGTGTAGGTGATATGTAGTTTCAGGGCTCAATAATTTCTTCACATTTTGTCCATTCTTTCTATGGATTATAGGACTTGAAGTTTCAAATACTTTCTTTTCATGCCTCTATGTGAGTGTAACTCTGCACATATTCTTTACCTCAATTAATATCAAAAGAATTTTTGATCTTATCTCGAGGAACAAATACATGATTCAAGCATCAAAATTAGAAAATATTCGAAAGAATAAAATAACTATGAAATTAACCTCTTCCATTTCAAATATTTGAGGATTCTATTGAGAGTTTTTTAGAGAAAATTATTAATTGGCCCTCTTTTTTGCCCTTTTTCTTAATATAAAGTGCATCTCTTATACATTGCTAATCAAGATATTTACATCAAATATTGGATCAAAGGGCCATGGAATCTATATAATTGTTTCATTTTCCAATAGAAGAATAAACTCCTAACATGTCAACTTAGCTCCAATGTCCTTGGAATTGATCATTAAGGACTACTGTTGTTTGAATCTACAACTATGTTTAAGCTTTGAAAATGGATTTTTCACCCAACTAATCTTGGAAATGGCCTTATTAAAGGATTATCTATATATTCAAGAAAAATTTTAGGGGCTAATATTCACAGGTGGGCTAATTTTCCATGCCTTTTCCAAAAAACATATCCGCCAATTTCCATTTTTTTCTAAAGCGATTTGCCCAAATTTGATAGTATAATGTTTTGTTATCTTAAAAATAGTCAAAATTTTATAAAGACTATATAAATTCATTAGAAATTTGGATATTTTAAAAAAAAATATCACCAAACATTTTATATTCTGCATATATTAGGGACTTGTAAGATTTGCCAAGGTTTCTAAACTTTAAGATAAATTTTCATCCTTAAAATTTTCCTTGTATATATTTTCCACTAGAATGAATGGCTTGTAAGTTGAAAAGTATAGCAAAGTTCCCTTTTGTGAAGCCAAATCATCCCATTGTCAGCAAGAGATCCTCCTTTTCCCGAAATTGGAGTGAGAAAAACATTAAGGAGTCTTATCAATCTCCATCATCTTATCCTTTCAAGTCTTAACATGTCACACAAAGTCTTAACCATCTTGCATTGTGTAAAGCACATTTATCTTCTAAGCTACCTTTGAATGTCTTTTATGCAGAAACTTGCAAATTTGAACGAAGCTTTAGTTGTCTATTTAGACTTCATTTTTGTTTGAAACTTTGAAAATGTTAAAGCTAGGAAAATGTATTGTTACAAAGTGAATAAATAAGTGTGAAATGGTTGTCTAACAACATCCTCAAGAAGCAAAAAGGGAGTTATTTATATTTTGAATTGTGAGGAGAACAATTGTGCAGATGATAACAACTCAAGAGCTAATAGAATTCATGTAGATAAATTACTAAATCAAATAGTGGTAGTTCATGTTGTTTGATGAGTTATTTGTTACAAGATTTATTTATGAAATTAAACAAATAATGGAAGGAAGGTAATGAATTACAAAGAATGTTCAAATTTTTTCTAGGAATTTTTTTTTTTTTTTTTTTTTTTTTTTTTTTTTTTTTTTTTATCTTTTCCATAGAGAAAATGTTTTTTTTTTCTTTTCTTTTATATTTGGGAAGAACAAAATACAATCTTCAGGTGCATACTACATTTCAACATACAGTGAACTTTCTACTTGATTTTAGGTGTGTTTCATCAATAACTGTATACTTCATTTCAGGTTCTTGTTCATATGCCCTAAAAAAAATATCTCTTTTGTTAAAGGGAGGGAAAAAATATCTCTTATGTTAAAGGGAGAGGGAAAAAATATCTCTTATGTTAAAGGGAGATCATTGCCAGTGTCCATGACTTAACTTTAGTTCACTGATCAACCTTACATAAAACATATGACTATTCTAATAACAACATACAATAGAGTAAAATGTCCATGAAACTAACATATTACGTATAATTTCAATAAGAAGAAAAATTAGAAAGGACTTTATACCAGTTGCCTCTAGGTCACTAAATGAAACACATGAGAGAATCCCTCTCGAAACAAGATTCTAACAACTAATTTGCTTGTTTACTATTATTAGTTTAACATTAACCAATGCAACTTACAATGTTTAACTTTGAAAAATAAGTATTTATTGTTCAATATTATTAAAAAGACTAATTTTCAAACATTTGATTTGACCATAACTTGAAGGTCTTATTGCAGCCTTTGCAGGGAATGTGAATAAATGCCTCACATACTTTATGTCATAATTTATGGATATTAATTTTAGAAGTTTTTGAACAAAAAATAGATAGGAATAAAATGTGAATAAATATATTTCTCACCATTATTTATTTCCTTAGCCCTTATGTAAGCTTCAAATTGTAAATATGCAGACTTACTAGTGGTTAACACCAACCAAAATTTATGCCAAAAAATAACTATGTGTCCATTCACATCGAAATTTATTAATTTGTCTCAAAGCAAGATTAAAATAATTCATATGCCTCTTAACCATTATTAATTTAGCCAACATTAATTACGCCGTAAGGCGTTTCCCTCTGGGAAGAACTCCATTATATGCCACCGTGTCCTATTTTGGACCATTGATCTGATGTGTTAGACGATTAAAAGAGATTGTGCCGTTGGATCAGAGCATTATAGTTGGAATTTTAATCAGTTAAGATTGCATGTGCTTGTTGAACTTCCGGTGATCACCTGTTTCTTCTGCTCCCACACCATTTCCAGCTGCCAACAACACTAATGGGTCTCCATCACTTCTGGATCCTCTGCTCTTATGGCCAAGCTCCGGGGAATGCTTATATTGGTGCATACGAATCGCTCATGGTTTTGTAATACCTCAATTTTTTGGCCGATTGTTCCATAATGTTAAATTTGGGGTTATCCTCTTCTCTATGCTAGATGTTGTCGAGTCTGTATAGTAAGGGGCAAGAAAATTCATTGTAATAAGTAGCCTTGTTGTAGGGTATATTCCAAATTCACGGCTGGCTGGATCAGTTTTCTTCTTTGGAACAAGTTTCTTGTGCATGTGCATGCCTGGCTCTTAGCCTTTCACTAATGGGCCTCCATCAACGATCACAATTTCTGCAGCCATGATTGATCAAGCTCCGAGAGGTCAGTAATTTACTCAATTAATTGAGTATGCACTGTTTTCAAGCGGGTTAGTCTCATAATTAAAGTTTGATACACGAAAAATGGTGCGGTGCCTTGAATTAAATATAGAACAATCTGGGTTGGGTCTACAGTTCCGAAAAATCAGAGCAGGCGTTTTTATTACTATTCAATTCAAGAAAGGTTGAATGGTGTCTTTCTCGAAAGGTTGATACATCTAACGTTGATGGTTCAAAACAATTATTTTATCCACATGGAACAAAATGGAAGAATGACTATGTATTGTGATAGATCCAATTTGAAGGCACTTTTACCACTTTGCTTCAGAATTTGAAATAGTCCATATTAGTTTGTTTTCAATTTAAAATTCTATCCCTTCTTCCATTCTTTTCCTTTGGCTTAATATTGTGGTTGACTCGTTGCTTATCAAGAAATTCCTTATACTTCTGAGTCTGCAATGCCCACTTCCACCCATCGATGCATTTTGTTGATATGCTTGATGAACTTTTCAGCTTGTCATTGAGTAAATTTCTTTTGCTGTTTCTACCATCTAGCCAAAGTACTTTCTACTCTGGAATCTCATGCATGCCTCAAAGCTGAAAGGACAATTTATTAGTGGAGCGATGGATCAGTCTATTCTATGCTCAAAATATAAGAATTGATCATCTTCTATCGTCAAATGTTGATGGTCGTACATTCTTAGCAATCACACTACAGTCGTATAAGGTCCTATTGGCCACATATTTTTTCATGTGTTGGAATTTAGAAGATGAAGGCTGTGCCCCTTTTCAAATTGGTGTTTATTAATGGCCGTAATGCATTTCCAAAGATGTCATAGAATTTTGTTGTTTCTGTCATATTCAGTGGGTGTTAGTAGTTTGAAATTCACTCAAACATGTTTGAAAAATAGGTGTCCAGTTTACAGTCGTATAAGGTCCTATTGGCCACTTATATTTTTTCATGTGTTGGAATTTAGAAGATGAAGGTTGTGCCCCTTTGGAAAATAACACTTCTAACGCTTTGCTTCCAAAAAACAGACCCGCTTCATCCCTGCTTTGAGCAACATTGCTCAAGGGAAAAGCATTAACCTGATGCACTTCCTTTGGCTAAGCTACTGCTATGACATGGGCATATTTTGGTCAAAATCACCCAGACTTTCACCTTGCCCAGTTTGCTTCCTGCCATTGGAGAAGTTGAGGCTTGGTGCATGGTTTGACATACATCCATTGTTCAACATCAAAATCTGTTAATGAAATTTAATATAATACATTTAAAAAATACATGATATATTGTAGACTAGGATGAGTACGTTAGGATTAGAAAGCAAATTTATCAGGTACCCATCATAGCCAGATCCTCCTTTAGTTGAAATTGCACTTTACCCTAGTTTCCCTGTCCCCTATAGAGTGAAAGAGCAGCCTCCTTGTCCATAATTTGAGGCACATTTGGTAATTTGATTTCAGTACTGCTGCTGCTGTTTCTTTCTGTGATTGCCCTATACTGAAACTGTCAATCACACTTACTTCCACAGGGTTGCTTGAACATATTAGTAGTGTCCGGACTCGTGCCAACATCTCATACTTCAAGTCATTTTTATGTCATGTATAATCACTTTTCAGGTGAGGAGCCTTAGCAAATTTAGAGATTCCTAATTATGATCATGTCTGGTGGGTAAATAATTGCAAATAATGACTATTTTGTGTCTTATGCACTAATACCCTCATTCTGCCAACCAAAGTTTTCGCGGTGTGCACTCTCAAAAGTTTTGCTTGTTTTTGCATAAGTTAGCAGATTGATTGCTCTACTTGAGACAGTAACTGTTAAGATTGAGCCTATATTTCAGAAGTTAATTTTATCAAATTAAGTTACATTTTTTGTTCCCAATTTTGATGGGAGGCTTTTCACACGGTGTATATTTATATAACTTATTTTCTTATGTCAACTCGTGATGGATAGTAGGTTGAATCTATGGATTGTCAAGTTTGTGGCTAGCTCTGGCTAGTGGAGCTTAAGATGCATGTCGTCTTACTGCAGACTGTTTAAAGCTTTGTAGTTATTTGATTTTTAAGGTGTACCTCTTTGCATCGAATGTACAATGCTGCAAGTTTTCAGTTTTGTTTAATTTGTTTGCTTTGCTTTGATGCAAGTAAATTGTAATTTATAATTAGATCATTCACGATTTTAAAAATTTGCCAAAATTCACCAGTTCAAATTGAAAATCCTTAAATTTGTTACATCCAAAGTACTTGGAGCACTGACTTATCATATGTATGCAGCTTATGGAGGATTTTCTTTGTTAACCTAGGTTTTAATTTAGGATGTCTTGAAGCATGCAACATAAGTGGTTCTGAGCACTTCTATAATCTTCATTTATAGTCAAAATGGCAAACAGAAGTTGGCAAGTGTTGCAAGAGTCAAATTCTTTTTATTATTTCTTTTGTGAGATACTGGCATTGTATTTTTTTTTATTTTTATCTAATAGCCATTTTATTCTAATTCATTGGTGCTCATTTTTCATGGGCCTTAGATGTTACCAAGAATATAGATGTCCTATTGCTGTTAATGAAGTCTTCATGCCTTCACAAAACTTTGTGCATTTACGGAACTTCCTGGTAATCCATATCCCAAAGCTCCCATAATTGCCCTAATGGAGTATACATGGCAAACATCCAAAAGGAATCCCTTGAGCAAACAAATATAAAAGGATAAGTCAATGTTTTCCAGGCTTGAGTAAGAGACAAGCCCAAAGTTCTCTAATTTCCAGACCGAGTACCACTCTGAGGAAAGCCAGAATTGCCAAAAAAACACCTTCAAAATCCAAAGTTGAGAATGTAAAACAGCCCACTGAAGCAGACTAACAAAAATCAAAAGGATGTGATACCCAAACTCCCATCTACAAGCCTAAACATAAAGATATGATAGGTCACTAGGTTAGACTTAGGAATATACAGTATTAAAGAATTGTTTTTCTGGCTGATGTGTTCTAATGTTTTCTCCATGATAATGCAGAACAAATTATAACCATGAGGTTCCTATAATGTGGTCACCAAATAGAATTGCAAGTTTCAACTTTTGTGGCACTGCTGGAGTTTGCACAACAATAAAGAGAGAGAGATTTGTTTTCATGTGGCATACCAGATTCTGACAATGTACTAAATCCCCATGGATATGTACTATCTTTCAATGAAGGTTATATAAAGGCAATATCTTTGAGTGTACCAGATGCCCCTGTGTACTTTCCACAAGCTTTCAGTTTTCATACGTACCCAGCACATACATTGAAGCAGGGACTTATTAGTCAAAGGAATTGGGACTACATGGTGCCACCAGGAAGCAATCTTCAGAATGTACCTTTTAAACTGCAACCTCAAGGGAATGCCCCGGAACTGCAACTACCTTTCAAACTGCATCCTCAAGGGAATACCTAGGAACTTCAACTCCAAGATTTTCAGTACTTCGTTGTGATTGATTTTGAGGCAACTTGTGACGTGGGTACACGTTTTAGTCCACAAGAGATAGTGTTTTTTTATTTATCTCATATCTGGTTCTTATTTGTGGCGATTTCCTTTCCATTTATGCAGATTATGAACAATGGAAAAGAGGGATCACAATTTCTGCAGCCATGATTGATCAAGCTCCGAGAGGTCATTAATTTACTCAATTAATTGAGTATGCATTTTTTTCAAGCGGGTTAGTCTCATAATTAAAGTTTGATACATGAAAAATGGTGCGGTGCCTTGAATTGAATAGAAAACAATCTGGGTTGGGTCTACAGTTCCGAAAAATCAGAGCAGGCGTTTTTATTACTATTCAATTCAAGAAGAAATGACTAGATATTGGAAACCCTTGTTTTTAATTTATGGGTTCTGATTGATGTTTGGAGTGTCATGTTCTTTGATTTTGCCCCTTGTAGATCATGCAAAAATGCTTTTGCTATTTTTTCGTTTGACGGGCATTTTAAATAATTAGGCTTCCTCTTATGCTGAGGGAGTATTAGCGACCCACAAGTTCAGTCATCATGTTGTTTTATCATAAATCAAAATTTGGTACAAATTGACGAAATATGTAGCCTGGATCATGGTCTGCAGAGGAACCAGAATGACCGCATCCCACTGGCTGTGTTGTATGCTGAGCCTCACTAGACTCTACAGCCATAAGGGTCAAAAGCTTACATATCCATTCCTCACAAGAAATGTGATGGACAGTCTTTGTTTTCTTCTTTTGAGAACATGCCCTGACGTTGAGGATCATCGAGATGAACTATATGGCTAGCATGAATTTGAAGGATCTTCTCGAAGTGTGAAGTCAACATAAGACCAAGAAGCCTAAAATGGGCAACCTAAAAATTAGAATGGAGCTTTTTAGATATCATTCCTAATAATGACATCTTCCGGGGGTGAAGAGAATGGGGAGGTTGAAGATGAGAGAATATGCAACCACATTTAGTTCCCCTGCCTCTTTTGAACGGATGTGAGATATTCCAATCGCAATTAATCAGAGTAGTTGCGATTAAGAGTACACAGGGATTATTGTCACTGTTATAGATAACATTCAATCCAAAAATACGAAAAGAGGGAGAAGATAGTAGACAATGATTCTGAATATTATGTTCATTGGTCAATGGGAATTTCTAATTGCAAATGTCTATTCTTAAAAGGGAGGGGTGAAGGAAGGCATGGTTATGTCAGCTCACTGTTGAGGTCAGCTGGTGAACTTGTTCACGTCAATCAGGTAGAGATCAAACCTCTCGTTTTTTAGGATTGTGTTCCTCCATCATCTGGTCCACTAAATGAGGGAATTACTTTTGAGACTTGAATTGGTCTTCGAGAAACCACTTGCTAGTTCAATGGAGTTGTCCTTGTCTTCAAATCTAGTGTATTTATTGCATGTTGTTCTTGATTCATTCTCCCTGACTTGTAGAATGATGTCTTTCTCGAAAGGTTGATACTTCTAACATTGATGGTTCAAAACAATTAGTTTATCCACGCTGAACAAAATGGAAGAATGACTATGTATTCTGATAGATCCAATTTGAAGGCACTTTTACCACTTTGCTTCAGAGTTTGAAATAGTCCATATTAGTTTGTTTTCAATTTAAAATTCTATCCCTTAATCCATTCTTTTCCTTTGGCTTAATATTGTGGTTGACTCGTTGCTTATCAAGAGATTCCTTATACTTCTGAGTCTGCAATGCTCACTTCCACCCATCGATGCATTTTGTTGATATGCTTGATGAACTTTTCAGCTTGTCATTAAGTAACTTTCTTTTGTTGTTTCTACCATCTAGCCAAAGTACTTTCTACTCTAGAATCTCATGCATGCCTCAAAGCTGAAAGGACAATTTATTAGTGGAGCGATGGATCAGTCTATTCTATGCTAAAAATATAAGAATGGATCATCTTCTATTGTCAAATGTTGATGGCCGTACATTCATAGCAATCACACTACAGTCGTATAA
>APFE031136490.1:0-13364 GCA_000404065.3 Pinus taeda | reverse complement strand
TTTACCAAGCATCATATACACGCAGGTTAAAAGAACAAAAGGAGCATACACGTATACACACACTTTCATAGAATGAAAAGTGCGTATGGGATGGAAAATCAATGTTTTGGTCCAAGGTATTAGTCTGAGGTATTTGGTCCAAGGTATTTCGTCCACGATATTGGTCCAAGGTATTTGGTCCTAAGTAGTTTTGGTCCAACGTATTGACAAACGCCTAAAGTTATATAAGGATGAGAAGATAGATAGGCCAAGGGTGCAAGTATTTAATATCTTATGAAGTGTTAGATCAAATATGTAGGTTATGTGTTTCTGATGTTTTTTTTATCTAAACTAAGGATGAACCTTTGAGGTTAATGAAGTACTGATTCACTAATTAAATATCAACATATGGTGAATTAACTGAATCATAAGTTTGTTGTATATACGCTAGTTGCCTTAAATACAGTTGTGTGTACATGCGAGTTACCTTCATTGAACTAGCATATATAAATTAGAATATGAAAAGAAAAATTTATTGATTTGACTAACAATGATTCACCCCCGCCCCTTCTCAGTATTATTTCCAACAATTGGTATCAGAGCCAAGTTCTTTTGGCAAAAGCTCGATCGCTTGAAGGACATTTGTAGAAACAATGGGAAAGAAGCTAAAGAAGAAAGAACCTCAGAAAAGGAAGACATCTCAAAGGAACAATGACAAAAGCAGAGACAATGGATCATTAGGTGAAAGCAAGTATTCATATTCAGAATCACCTCAAATTAAAGATGAATAAGAAAATGAATTATCAGGTACAAATTTTTGGTCTTCTAGTGATACTTTTCTTTGTTCATGCAATATTGAAGATATTGGAAGTGATTGTGAAAGAAACATAGAGGTAGAATTTAAAACACTCATAGATAAAATCATAGATCAACAAGATCTATTTAACAAAAGGCAGTGTACCTTCAAATAAGAAGTTACCAGATTAAAAGCTAAGCTGGATGAAGGAAATAATGTAAGGAAGTAGTACAAGGAAAAGGAAGATCAATGTCAAAAGCTACAGGATGAAGTGACATCATTAAGAAATGAAGTAAATGAGAAGAGTACAACAATTTAAGAGACTTAAAGATAGATCTAGTTACTGTGAAAGTCTTGAAGCTAAGATCCTCTCTCTAAAAGAAGATCTTGAGAATAAGCATAATGAAGAACTACCTCAAGTAGATGAAGAACAAGAAAATGAGATTCTCAAATTAAGGAAAGAAGTGGAAGAAGGAAGAAAGGCTGAAGAAATCTTGAAGAAGCAATATCTAGAAAAGGAAGAGCAATATCAGGTTGAGGTAAATATCCTGAAAGGTAAATTAGAAGAAAAGGATAAATTGTTACGATTTCAAGACAATACTAAAATTTTGGATAATATTATTAGTAGTGAAAGGTCTCCTACTATCAAAACTGGTCTTGATTTTCATGAATCTATTGAAGCTGAATCTAGCTCACAAAATGAGGCAAGGAACTCTAATGCAAAATATGAAATGCTCAAAAAGGAGATGAGAGGTCAACCCCATCAACAACCAAGGAAAGAAAGTCTTCAAAGAAAATCTTTTGCTCCTAATTGTGGAAGTGATAGCTGGTTATTTCCTCCAGTGAATAATGTTGAATGCTCTATATGTCATAATTGTGGACATGTTGCAGTGAGATGCAGAAGTAGAATGGTTCAAGACCTTCACCCAGAAAGATCATCAGCTTCCAGGTATTTTAAGGGATATTGTTTTTCTTAAAATATGTTTGGTCACAAAGCCATTGACTTCTATAGAGGGACTATGAAACATGTAAGATTTTATTCATGTAATAAGTTTGGACATATAGCAAAGGAATGTAAGAAAAATTTTGGGCACTATACCAAAAGGAGAAAACATCATCAGAATTGAAGATATGGAAGAAGAACGAGGTACAATCAAAAAGATGTGTCATAGTTCAGTTTACAGATATAACAGGCTTAGGGGGAGCTAAAAGTGCAGAAATTCATTTTTCTAAATCCCATACACAATTTTCATGAAGACAAGTCATGTATATATGCGAGTTCGAAGCTGCACAGTCTCGTATATGTTGGTTTGAGGAAAAAGCAGTGGGACAGACTCAAGAAAAGGGGTCTGATATGGTTCAGTCAATTATCTACTCTGTTTGATGATGGTTATGATGTGCTGATGATATGTGGAAATGTGTTGGTCCTCATAAGTTGTTAAAAGGTTGATATATATTTGATTGATGATGATGCCTTGATGATTCTTACTGATATTTTCAATGATCAGATCTAATAATGAACAATTGGCATAGGTTTAGGGGGAGCATGTGCTTTTAATAATGCATTGTTGGAATTATGTTAGAAGATCTTGGAACATGAAGATGCTTACATTTGTTTGATCCACATAGCTGTTTTGATTCAGGTGACTCTTTTAATGATGGAGATATACAACCTGTTGATCTTGATGTTGTTGACATATGCTGATGGTGTAGATCATATATGGTGTATGACAGTTTGTAATGACTATCATGGTCCTGTTTAGATTGTTGGTCCTTGTTATAAATGTCATGTATATCATTTGATGTAAAGGTCATGAAAGACGTAATTTGTAACCACACTATGCATGGGAAGGATGATGTAATAATTTTTATTTTCAATTATGTATAAACATTTAGTATATCCCCACTTGGTTGGGTGGATGAGTCAAATTTGGTGTATCCCCACTTGTTTGGGAGATTAATGTATGTATGAGTCATTGATGATAAGAAGGTCATACTCACATAGTTGAGTTATAGAGTCATGTTATTCTTTTGGAAAACATTTTTACAGACTCTCCATGTGCTCAGGAGGAGCATGGACGGTTTAGTGCATCTCAGCATGTACAAAGGGGGAGCTTAATCTGAGATTTCAGCATGTACTCAGGGGGAGCAAGGACAGTATAATGTATATCAGAGGGGGAGAATATCTTGGTCCGTCCTTTGCCCTTGATGGCAAAGGGAGAGAGTGTCTTCGTGTTGTTGTTGCCATCAAGTCCAAAGGGGGATATTGTTAGCATTAGATACAGGTGGTGTCCTTGATGGAAACTCACACAGATGAAAGGTCATAGTGCAACTAGTTAACAACAAAATATTACAAATCAGACTCCAGAGATTGAAGAAAGAGAGTTGTTTAAGAAGTATACATTGACTCACTTTGTCTAAGAAACATATACATGCATTTTAATAGAACAAAAGGAACATACACATATACACACACTTTGACATAAGGAAAAGTGCATATGGGATGGAAAATCAAGGTTTTGCTCCAAGGTATTTGGTCCGCAGTATTGGTCCGAGGTATTTGGTCCAAGGTATTGGTCCTAAGTGGTTTTGGTCCAAGATATTGATAAAGGCCTAAAGCTATATAAGGAGAAGAAGATCATTAGACCGAGGGTGCAAGTATTGAATATCTTATGAAGTGTTAGATCAAATATGCAGATTATGGGTTTCTGATGCTTTGCTTGATCTGAACTAAGGATGCACCTATGAGGTTAATGAAGTAATGATGCACTGATTAAAGATCAATATATGATGAATTAATTGAATCATAATTCTGTTGTATATACATTGGTTGCCTTAAATACAGTTGCATGTACACGCAAGTTACCTTCATTGAAGTAGCGTATATAAATCAGATCATGAAAAGAAAAAGTTATTGATTTGACTAATACCGAGTCACCCCCCCTCTCAATGTTATTTCTGAAAATTGGTGTCAGAGCCAAGTTCTTTTGGTAGAAGCTTGATCGCTTGAAGGAGATCCGTACAAATAATGGGAAAGAAGCTAAGGAAGAAAGCGCCTTAGAAGAGGAAGGCATCTCAAAGGAACAGTGACAGCAGGAGAGATAATGGGTCGTTAGATGGAAGCAAGTATTCAGATTCAGAATCACCTCAGATTGAAGATGAACAAGCAAATGAAGTATAAGGTACAAATTTTTGGCCTTCTAGTGATACTTTTCTTTGTTCATGCAATATTGAATATATTGGAAGTGGTAGTGAAAGAAGCATAGATTCAGAAGTTAAAAGACTCATAGATAAAATCAGATATCAACAAGATCTATTTAACAAAAGGGAGTGTACCTTCAAAGAAGAAGTTACCAAATTAAAAGCTCAACTGGAGGAAGGAAACAATGTAAGGAAGTAGTACAATGAAAAGGAAGATCAATGTCAAAAGCTGCAGGATGAAGTGACTTCATTAAGAAATGAAGTAAATGAAAAGAGTACAACAATCGAGAGACTTAAAGATAGATCCAGTAACTATGAAAGTCTTGAAGCTAAGATCCTCTCTCTAAAAGAAGATCTTGAAAATAAGCAGAATGAAAAACTACCTTTGTAGCATACCTAGGGGCAGTATGGGGTATAGAGGGAGGTACCCAAGGGAATATTGTAATAATGGGATGGGCCATAGTAATAAATAAAGTGGTTAACTTGTATCATGTAAGGGACCACAAGTAGTTAGCAATAATGTAATAAGCCCATTGTATTAGATAGATGGTATTGAGGGAACCATGGTAATGACCCATGGTATTTTATGTATGAGGTCTATATAGAGGCTAGAGACTCCCTAAGAGATTTCAAAGAATATTTTATGAACAAGAATATGGCTTGTGGAGTGTTCTCCTTCCTTAAGGAGTGATTTTATGGTGTTTCCCTACCTCAAGGGTTTGATCAATAAAGAAGCTTTTCTATCTATATTCAAATATTGTTATTTTTGGCAATTATTTACAGTTATTGAGTATATTTTTATTTTCATATATTTTCATATCATATCTATAACAAGTGGTATCAAAGCACTTTCTTGGGAAAAACAGATATTTTTTTTTGGCAGGAACTTTTTTTAGGTGACGAGTTTGTAGATCAGATCTGTAAGTTCTGGTGCAAAATTGGTAGAATCTAATTACAAATCTAGGTTGTTTGCAAAAAAATACCCAATTTGCAAGAAAAATCGGTGGAATTGAAGTCCGGATGACGGAGATATCACTGATTTAAAAATCAGCTGTGTTGTAGAGAGTTTTCGAGGTGGGGAGTTTGTAGATCAGATATGTACATTTTGGGCCACCATTTTCAAAATATAATTGGATATCTAGGTTCTTTGCCAAAAAAATATCCAATTTAAAAAAAAAAAATCAGTCGAATGAGATTCTGGATGAGGGAGATATTGCTGATTTAAAATCAGCTATTTTTCAGAAATTTTTGTGACGGTGGGACAATTGTAGCGTGAATATGAAATTTCAGTATTTGGGTCAGGATTTCTATCACATGGGAAGATGCAAAATGGTTGGTCCATTTTCGAAAATAGGTCATAATAGGGGTTCTGAGCAATATTGACTAAATTGTGGCCACTTTAAATTTCCGCCATGTAAGTGATTTTTTTTCAAAACCCTCTTCATGGCCTCTAGCAAGCAATTTTTTACAGGGAAAGATAACGGTCCTACTATTGAAGAATTCATAAAAAATCTTAAGAAAAACCATCAGAAATATTGGAGAAGTTTCCTATGGCATAATGTGAAAGACAAGGCTGCCATATGGTGGTACTCACTTGGCACCCAAAAGTTAAAATTTTCAAATGAAGAATTTGAAAAACTTCTTTTGGACAAATGGTCTCATACTAGAAATGAGGAAACCAAAAAACCTAACAAAGATTTTATTTTTACAGGAAAGAAGGAAACCAAGAAAATTAAAGGGTTATTTTCTCTTGGTATCTCCTTATAACATGTTCATGGGTTGATTAAGAAGGAGAATATCATTGTGTGTATAAATCTTAGCTGCAAGCATAATTTTATCAATGTTAATTTAGCAAAAAAAATGCAAGTTCCAACAAAACGCATTGAAAACACACAAATTGATAATGGGGATGTTCAAGTTTATAAAGATTTGAAGCTTTCTATGGATAAGTGTGTGTTGCATTGTGATTTTTATACTTCAGATATGGATAACATGGATGTTGTTTTGAAATATCCTTGGATAGAATCTGTGGGTACAATCAATAATAATGTGCAGAAGAAATTCATGAAGCTCTAGTATAAAAAGAAGAAAATAGCATTACAAGATATTTCCATTAAGACCCAAGCAGAGACTATGGAGGCAGAAGCACAAAGCTCTAATGATACTAATGCATCAGATGATGAGCCTTTGATGGTTAAAAATCAAACACAAACATCAAACTAGGTACTAGAAAAATAGGGAATGTCCAAGGAGGCTGAAGCAGAAAATGTTACAAGTACTAATACATCAGATGAGGACTCAGTGGTTGAATTAATATTGGAAGATAGGAAACAATAGCAGGCACCACAACATGTACCAAATACCAATCAGGCTCCATTAAGTGGTGAATTAAAGAAAGGTACATCGTTGGTTTAAACTTCAGCATATCAACACCCACATCACCCCGTAAGAAAAAATCCAACACGACGGCAACAAATCAACAACAAGGACAACAACCCCTGGATGATAGATAGAGACGGGCAATGATCCACACACAATAAAACAACACAGAAGAGCCACCAAGGTCAACTTTCATCTCAACCAAGAGAGGCACCAACTAGATTAAGGGTTCACCTTTCTCTTGGATGGCTAGATGCACGTTCATGGTACCTGTGGACTACTCTTTTGAGTATATCTTATTGTTTGTTTTCTTCTTATGTTTCGTGGATGAAATATGTTGAAGGGGGGTGCAATGTAGTATACCTATGGGGGATAGTATGGGGTATAGAGGGAGGTACCCAAGGGAATAATCTAATAATGGGATGGGTCGTAGTAATAAATAAAGTGGTTAACCTATATCATGTAATGGACCACAAGTAGTTACCAATAATGTAATAAGCCCATTGTATTAGATAGGTGGTAATTAGGGAATCATGGTAATGACCCATGGTATTGTATGTATGAGGCCTATGTAGAGGCTAGAGACTCCCCATTAAGAGATGTCAAGGAATATTGTATGAACAAGCATATGGCTTGTTGAGTGTTCTCCTTACTTAAGGAGTGATTATATGGTTTTGCCCTACCTCAAGGGTTTGATCATTAAAGAAGCATTTCTATCTATATTCAAATATTGCTATTTTTGGTGATTTTTGGTAATTATTTATAGTTATTGGGTATATTTGTATTTTCATATATTTTTAGATCAGATCTATAACAAGTGGTATTAGAGAACTTTCTTGGGCAAACCATAATTTTTTTTATTATTTTTGCAAGAACTCTTTGGGGAAACAACTTTGCAGATCATATCTATACATTCTGGTTCAAAATTGGTAGAATCTAATTGCAGATCTTAGTTTTGTGTGAAAAATACCCAATTTGGAAAAAAAATTGGCCAAATCGAAGTCCAAATGAGGGAAATATCACTGATTTAAAAATCAGCTGTGTTGCAGATGTTTTTTGGGGCAGCGAGTTTTCAAATCAGATCTGTATGTTCTAGGGCGACATTTGTAGAATATAATTGCATATCTAGGTTCTTTGTAGAAAAATACCCAATTTCAAAAAAGAAATCGGCCAAATCGGAGTCCGGATGAGGGAGATGTCATTGATTTGAAAATTAGCTGTGTTGCAAACACTTTTTGGGGCAGCAAGTTTGTAGATCAGATCTATACATTCTAGGGCAACATTTTCATAATCTAATTGCAGACCTAGGTTCTTTGCAAAAAAATACCTAATTTAAAAAAAAAATCGTTAAATCGGAGTCTATATGAGGGAGATCTCGTTGATTTAAAATCAACTATTTTTACAGAAATATATCACTTGTTATAGATCCGATCTGATACCATTTGTTATAGATATAATTTGAAAATATATGAAAATACAAATATACCCATAAATAATAAGATAGAAATAGATGAAAATGCTTCTTTATTGATCAAACCCTTAAGGTAGGGCAACACGATACATTCACTCCTTAAGAAAGGAGAACACTCCACAAGACATATGTTTGTTCATATAATATTCTTTGACATCTCTTAATGGGGACTCTCTAGCCTCTATATAGTCCTCATACATACAATACCATAGGTTATTACCATGGTTCCCTCAATCCCATCTATCTAATACATTGGGATTATTACATTATTTCTAACTACTTGTGGTCCCTTACATGATACAGGTTAACCACTTTATTTATTTCTATGGCCCAACACATTATTACATTATTCCTTGGGTACGTCCCTCTGTACCCCATACTATCCCCACTAGGTATACTACACAGCAAGCAGGATAAGTGGCTCTTAACTTAGGAGGTCCTGGTTGCCCTTTCTCATAGTATTGTCCCCAAGAAGAGAAACTAAAGAGAAGTGGTCTGTAATGTGTAGAAAGAAAGAGAAGAGTCTCCTAACTTAGGATATCATGGTTGTCCTTCCTCATAGATCTACTCCAATAACATTACCATTGCATCAAATAAAACTGGAATTCAAGAAATAATACAACAAATGCAAAAAGGATGATTTTAGCTATGATTCATAACTTGTTAGAAAGAGAAATTAACTTAAATTATTCTTTTTCCTCTCATATGAAAATCTAATTTTAAACTATCATCATCCAAAAATCACATAAGAAGCATCAAAGATTTAAATAACTAAAGCATAAATCTGAAACAAGAAATACTAAAATTAAAATTATACTAATGTAATCAATGTGTACTTAGCTTGGTATGGGGGCCCTCCAACATTGCCTTGTACACCTAACTTATGAAAATATCCACAACATGAACATCAAGTTAGAATAAAAGAATGTATTCTTCAAATTATCAAAAGGTCTCCAATAGTCTGAATACAAATTAAACATATGAATGGTTCATAAATTTAGTTTAAATAAGAAAATTATCAACCAACTTAGCTACAATAGCTCTAACAATATTTATCTATCCTAAGCCATCCATCCAGGTCGAACTCATTAATTCTAGTTCACAAAATTAGGAAAAATCCCAAAAAATAATAGTATACCCCTTTTTAATAGGGATTTTTGAATGACAAGTCAAGTTTAACCAACGTTGATCCGGTCTGTGTTTGCTCAATTTGACCGAACAGTTAGGTGTTGATCCATACGTGCTTCCCAAGCATTCCAAATATGCACTCAGCTCTCACCTAGGTGTGCTTCACATATGACTTTAACGGAGCTATTACGAGAATTTTTAGGGTAGTCCAAATTTAATCTAAAAACCAAATTTTTACAAAAATCTCTAAAAAATTGAAAAACTTAATTTAGTTACCTGAATATGAGAAATAAGAATGAAATGAAGCATATGTAAGTGAAATATGATGGAATATGGTGGTAAAGGGACGGGTTTAGGATAGGCAAAAATGACCAAAAATGAGGGCCAACAATGTGACATTTTATTTTCATCCATATATAGAAGTTCCAACAGTGGATCAATGAAACGATTGTACACGGATCTAACTTCCAAGGTACACTTCAGTAGTGAATATGGGGTTCAGAGGATATTTTCCATCAAGTATAAGATTGGATAGGATTGCTTTCTAATCATAATCATCCTCTATATTATTTGTGAAAATAGAGAAAACACTTGATGAAGCAAGCTCTTACAACCATAGACTTGGTACAACAAAAAAAATTCTTTAATCAAGGTGAAGAAATCAAGTAGAAAATTGATGGATTATGGGAGGAATTAGACAAGGCCAAGACTACTCTTTGAGGCCTTTATCTTGCTACTAAAGCGAAATAAATGCAGCTATGTAAGCTTAATCTTGATGTAGATACTTAGTGGACAAATTTTCTTGCTTCACACACTGAGAAACTAGCTATGAAGACTATAACCCAATTCATTAACAACACCAATCCTTTGCTCACTACATGAAAGATGCACTAGAGAACTAAGGTATTTTTAAGACTCAAATTTTGTAGACCATTCCATTTTTGGGTCCATCGTTTGAAGGAAAATAATTTGTGGAGGGACAAGGAACATTAGCAGTAATTGTATAACCATAAGAAGGACCAAGAACATATGTAAGGGACTGACTGAAGAGTGATTCCATGGATTTTGGTCAGGGCTTATTGGGTCCTTCATTTTTGTGAGAAATTTTGATCAATTTTGACAAAAAGATCCATAGAGATAAATAGTGCAAGTAGAAAAGAAAATTGCCAAACAAGATGGAAAATGAGAACGGAAAGAAGAAAGTGGCAAGTAAGAAAAGTGAACAGTTACATTGGAACTCGCTAAGGCTATGGAAGATGGATAAAGAAGCTGAGTTTGAATGAATTAAGTGAAAGTGGGCCATGTAGTTAGATTCCACCAAGATGGCGAAGTTGGACGAAATCAAGCAATCATGGATAAAATCAAAAGGGAATATATACATAAATTTAGATGGATCACAATTCTTAGAGACATGAAAAACAATGAAATCATATTACTGAAATGAAAATTAAATTACTATTTTATGCATTCTAGTGTAATATTGTCTTCTCTGCCCATATAGTTTGAAAAAGTTCTAAAAATATCTTGTATAGATTTCCCAAATATCTGACGTAATGACTTCACTCTTGCAGTACTAACATAAAGAAGCATATTGTGGGGATCTGTGTCTGTGAGTATATATATTTGAATATGACGCATTGAATATACCCTTCAAAATTTTATAATGCTCTGTTAATTTCATTGTTTTGTATTCTTTTGTTATCATGTAATAATTATTTGAGCATTTATTAATGTCTGTGAGATTTGTGTATAATTTAATTAATGGAATGAATCGTGTTCCTTTCGATAACCAAAATATTAAATTTAGAGTCTCTGCATGCCTTAGGTGAGACCTTCTTCCCTTGCAAAAGATTGAGAATGCAAGTGTTGCGCTAGACTATGACAAACACCTATGTTGGCACCCTATGGTTGAACCGCGGATCCATACAAAAAAGTTTCGCCAAAATGGGCCCTCCATATCAATATTTCCAATGTCAACATTAGAATTCTTTGATTTTCTTAATTTTGGGTAATTTTCGTTTTATTTGGTTTTCATGTGTGATGGATTCATTGCTTTTGTTTCCATACCATCTTCTCAAGAACATAAATTTTTCTTGATTCTACCACATGATTAGAAGATTAAGCCATTTTCGTCACCTAAACATAAAATATGTATATATATACCTAAACATAATATATGTATATATGTATTCCATCCTTTGTTTTACTTAATTGTATAAATTTATTAATAAATTTAAATATGTAAATATAATTTAATTAATTTGTAAATATAATTTTTATTTAATTATTTAGTAATTGATTGGATTATATTTTATAATTATGTATAAAATATATTTTAACATAATAATATTTAATAAAAACAAAATAATAATAAAAAAACAAAACATAAGAACCGTCGTGACTGAGCACGTTTATATATTAGAAAGCTCGATGTAACATAATATAAAATTGGGGCATTAATAATGTAAAAGGATTTTCGAACTAGCTTTCCTGGTTGACGAGTCGACTGCCCACTATGCCCTTGATTCCCATGCACCGTAACCAAGCAATGGAGCCCTATGATAAATATTCCCCAAGGACAATATAATTCTTAACCATTAATGCCAGATATATTTTTTTATCTGCCCCATCACTCACCGAGTTGTTTCAAAATTTGAAAACACGATGGGCCAAAATCGTCAATGGGGGCATGAAACGTAAGTACATAATTATGGGTTTTAGTTTTAATTTAAAATAATGATGCAAGGCCCTTCCTCCACCCACCTCCTCGGTCCCAATTCTCCACTCAAGTAGCCTCCCGGCCATGAATTGAATGTTTGACCTTTCATATATTTAATCCATGAGACATATGTGAGCCCCTTTTTTATTTTTAATTTTTCAATTTATTTTTTTACAAAATTTATGTTCTTATTTTAATATCTTATGTTTATTAAAAAGTAAAAATAAATAGCATGCTTAGAAAGGTTGGTAAACAAATTTCAATTAGCTTCAAAAATCTAACTTGAGAAGTCCTTATTTCGAGATGTACTCCACTAAATCAGAATTATGAGGTTTTGTTGGAAAGGTAATTTCGAGGAAAGACTTAGTAGTAGATAAACAAATATGGCAATTCCCCAAATATTATCAAAAGATTCAGTTGTGATTTTGTAAGCCATTTAATTTTCTAAGTTTTGGTTGGGAGAAACTTCATTTTTCATGATATTTTTACTATTGGTAATCCATTTTGAGATTGCTCTTTTTCCTGAGGGAATAAATGAAAGAGCCATCAAGAGTTTAAATTTAGATTTCGTTGATAAATTAATTTGAATTTTTATTTTCAATGGTTTTGGAATTTGGGTTTTATTTGCAAATTAGATATGCTTTTAAACATATTTTTTTAATTTGTTTGCATGATGGTTATTTATATCATCATCTGGAGTTTTATAGGAATGTGATTGAAGCAAGAAAGAAATAAAATGAGTTTTTGAGTTCTGAAATTTGATCTCAAAATTTTTATTTAACTGTCATTGAGATAGTTTCATTTATTGGATTAGATCTATAAACATTGTAAATATGATTGAGTTTGAGCTACGGGTTCCATTTTTTTTTGTAAAAATATGTTTTTTTCACTACTGTACGAGACTTATTTTGTAGAAAATTGGCTACATTTTGGGCCAGTGAAAGGAAAACTCTTTGTTGTAACCTATTGACAGTGCTGGACCCGCCAACATTGACGGGGATGTCCACGTTAAGAATTCTCAACTAGATGTTAGAGCGTTTGGAGTAGGAGTCCTAGTAGTGGGCGGTAATATAGTGCATTGACCGCAGGAGCATGGAGAGGTACATATGATAACTTTGGTCGGAAGAAAGTCTATGACCATGTAGCGAGTCAAGGGAGATGCATGGGCATTCAAATACACAGATGGAAAAGGAAGTGTGTCCCTTAGAAGACTATCATAGTACCCAACCTGAAAGGAATACACTAGTGGAATGACATCACAAGCTGCAATGCGGAATAGTCCACAAAACAAAGTGACGAGTTAATCCAACAACACCCCTTCAACCAAATTCATACAATTGCATATAAAATAGTTCATAAGAAAATGCGTAAGTTAAACAACATACATCACTAAAGTAAACAAAATAGTTGAACTATAATAACAACATATGCAAGAAAACATGTTGGCTCAGTTATATTATTATAAGTGAACATTCCATCCATACATACACCATTGACAACAACTAACCCCAATAGTGGAACATTACAGTCAAGAACACTCACTCCTCCAAAGAAGTATACTTGCTCTCACTGTGGAGAAGCCAAGCCGCATCATAATACCTGCAAGCCTTCTCTAAGCATAAGGCTAGCCAAAAGCTTGTCTCCCAAAAGATGATTATATGAGTTATGAGGTTCAATTTATAACAAAGGGT